>JAPDSC010157490.1:32130-42699 GCA_026290005.1 Latrodectus geometricus | reverse complement strand
GCATTTATCGCCACGTTGGCAGAGTAGGGGACCTAAAGCGCAGATAAACGGACAATAGCATAAAGCAATAATACGTGTTGGACATTAAAGTCCTCAACAGCTTTTTGTTGTTAGGTTACTAAGTATGCATTGTGAGATATATATATGTATTTGTATATACTCGTTGTTAAAAAAAATATTGCTCAGAATTTCTTTTTTCCCCTTATTTAATGACAATGCGGCATACTTTATTTTATCAAATGCTGTGGTGAAATTGATCAAGTCTTAGTTTAGACTTAGAAACTATCATTTACATGGTCGTCGTGGTTATATTTGTAATTGTAAACATTTAATTTGTATAATGCAATTCAGCAGCTATAATTTGAAAATAGGCTTCAACGTAAAATTAGAATTATGATAAAGTACATAGTAAAAACAATATACATAAACAATTTTGTACATAATTGTTGACGTTTGTGTGTAATATAATGTAGAATTATCTCATTTGATGCTGCAGTAGTCTAGTTTCAATTTCATGCATGAATGATTTTGGGTTCGATACAAGACTCATAAGCAATCCTGTGTAGTAAATTGATTTAGGCGCATTAAAATGTTGTAGTCTAGTGTATCTTCATTGTCATTCAGTGAAAATTTGAAAAATAAAATAACTCAGTTATCAAACTTGTGAGGACAATGTTTCCCTATTTAAGATAATTGGCTGTATCCAGAGGTTTCGATCAACAGAAATGGGGGGGGTTAAATATTTTGAAATCTAATTCCACAGTTGTTTTATGTTCCAATAAATTTTAATGATTTTTAACCCCTTACTTTTAAAACATTTCGAGCTACATTATTAATTTTATTAGAGTAATAAATAGTTTCATTACTTTCGAATTTGGAGACAAATAGTTTATAAAAATATAATGTATTTGTTATCTTTAATTTGGAATATCTCCATTAATTTTTTAATTTAACAGCTTTTTTAGTTCAAGAAATGCCAAATTTTAACATAATAACGAGTATCTAAAACACGCTGTAAAATTTAGAGTGTATATCTATATATATATGAGAATTAAATGAAAGCTTTATTTGTACTTTAAAACCACAATATAAAATATTTTAGTTTCAAAAATTATCATTTGTTTGTTTCATGAATTATATAGAAAAATATCGGATTATTTTATAAACAGTGTGAATAAAATATGTCGATTTTTCGTTTTCCAATTAAAAGCTGATTTCAGAAAAATCTCATTATAGGACGCAATAAGCCGAATATTGAACTTTCTTATAAACACATCAAAATGTGTGCATTATGGAGGTAAGTACATATTTTGTCATGTCTTTATTTACTTAAAATCAATAAAAATATTAATTTAAAAATGAGAAAAAAATTGGTATTCGTTTTTCAGAAGATACATAATATATTTTACTATGTAATTAACATTGGAAAAACATCTAAAACATGTTTTGTTCACAGATTTTTCTGTTCAATACTGCTTTGGTTCTGTTGTTTTCTAGAGTTGTCTAATTGGTAACTAAATGGTTTCCAAATCAATAACTTCTGGATTTTACTCCCACATTGGCTGTGAATGTGTAGTGGTTCGGAATCGACTTAAAACCAGGGATCCAGAAGGTCAAATTTGTGGCCAAAACTGACAGGAAATATTAAAATAGCTAATCAATTTTCCAACGATTCGGATAATTACATATTAATCTAGAATCCATTTTAAACTGTAGCTTCTGGTTAAATTAGACGGCCCTTGTATAAAAATATAAACTACTGCAGAAAGAGAAAAGAAAATAGCTTTTATAAAAGAAAAATTATCAAAACTTTTTTTTCTATTCATGTTATAAAATTGGCATACCATAAACATAATTCCAGAAATTTATCATATATAATAATATACATGTTACTAAAAATATACTTTTCTTGTGTTCCTTGAATTTAATTTAAGAGAATTTTTAAAAGTTAAACAAAAACAAATGTATCAGAAATTTTCATGGTACTATAATAAATATCAATACTTTGTTAACGCTTTGATTTTTAAAGTAATTTGTTTTTTATTATTTTTCTTGTTTCACGTCTCGTGGTAAATTCCTTTAAATCGAAATACATTTAGTGAAATTATACAATCTAAAATGATAATTACATACTGGTTCCAAATTATTTCCTCTTTTCCATTCTGAAAATAGCAAAGCAAGATATTTTTATAAAATAAAATAATGATAATAATGTATAAAATCATTTATCCTCAAAACAAAAAATTTTCGAAAATAATTATAAGCTATTTATTCTTAAAATGCTTTTATTATCGCATAATATTTTACTCTGCATATTTTAAAAATGGACCTTAATTATATGTTATTAAAAAAAATTTATTAAAAAAATTTTTTACTAGAATGTTTTTAATATTTATTTTCAATAAATATAATGGCGTTGGTTTTATTGCATATATATTCATTTCTTTTTCATAAAATAAAAGCTATATTTAGCATATATCTAATTATATATATCTATATATTATAATATAATCTAGCATTAACTCAAACCATTGATTCAATGTTTATAAGCTATTTTTGTTCAGAGTTTTATATTGATTTATATATAACATATTTTGTATTTCCTCAAATAAATAACAACTATATTACCTTATTCTTCTAATAATTTAAGTGTTTTCTGCTATTAAATAACACCAGTTAAAAAGAGAATTGTTTTAAATGCATTCATATTTTGTTAAATAACTATTTTGTATTATTCCATAATTATTTAGATTTTGTATTCTCTTAATTCAAACAGAATGAGAGACCTTTTTATAAAAAAATACTGCAATTTATTATTTATTCCCAAAATAAGGCAATTTAGAACATAACAATAACAGATTTTTTTTTCAGGAACATTTTCCTTGTAGCATTATATTTTTACTTCTTTTTTATAAACCAGTAGGCAATAATTTTAGGTCTTAACTATTTAATATTAAAGGATATTATGTTTTTTAGTTTATATGTATCCTCTTTATTTCTTTTTTCTTGTAAAAAATAAATAAAATGAGTGCTATTTATTTATTTTTTATATTTTCCTTGAATAAAATGGGAAAATAATTTAATAAGAGTTCAAACTATTTACTCAATACTTAGTTCCTTATATTTAGTTTATTTCTACCTTATATTTGGCCGATAATTTGCTAATATAATGTATTATTGCTTATATTATCAAGTAAATAACTAATAATGAAATATATCCCCTTATTCTTTTTAAAAAGACTTGAACTTGTTCTATCCCTTCTAAATTATACCGGTTAAAACACGCATGTTGCATGCTATTGAATGGATACTATTAAGTAAAACATTATTACACTATCTTACTATTTAATTTTTAACTTCCCGTTTTCACCGTTGTAGTATTTAACCATAAATCATTTAGTGTATATAAAAAATTTTACATTAAATGTTTAAAATTATAACATATTTATATCGTGTCATATTGAAATCGTCAAAATGACGTGCGTCTAAGTCCACCAGTTAATCTCTTAACTTGGAATGGATAACGTATTTTAACCCGAAGGTAAAGTCAACAAGTTAATGTGTTTTTCATTAATCATTCCTTTACGCCTGTCTATGTCATCGGCATTGGCGAGCATCGAAAATTGCATTTAATTATACAGAATTGATACTTTAAACTGGAATGGAAAATTTTTTTATTAAGGCATTTGCCCCATATTCGACAAAAGGCCACTCATTGCTACAAGGGCTTCCTCGAATCTTATTGGATGATTTATAGAACAATTCGCCACTCCTTCCAATATTCTCAAATGGAATTATCTGTTTGAATTTGAACTCTTTATCTTCTAAAAATACTTTTTTTTTAGCTGCTTCGACTTTCATTGCGCCAAAGAGAATTCCTGGCGATAAGAGACGAACAGAATACTTATGAAGAGTACTTATTGTTTTAATATTCAAGGTGTTACGCAGAGATTGACCGAATAGTTTAAATTCAGAGTAATTGTTCTAAGAACACACAAATCCTATTTACGAAATAGTTTCATTATGATAAACTAGATTTTCACAAGCTTGAAAGCTAACTATAAACAGTTTAAAATTAATGAGATTTTCAAGTTGAAACTGCGTTTCTTATTATTGCTTCATGTTTACGCGCATGGCAAAATAATGACATGCATAATGAAATTATTTATGAATAAGGTAACTATTTCTGCGTGTATAGTAATATATATATATATATATATATATATATATATATATATATATATATATATATATATATATATATATTCCTCTTTGGTTGAAATCCAAAATTTATTCGAAAGACCCTCAAAATACTCTACGAGACATAGTTAAAAAGTTGACGCAAAAAAAAACATACTTGCTATATTGCAAATCACCAATCTCTTAACAGTTTATATAGCCCTTGAAAGGGGCATAACAATTACCCGTGATGTGTTGAAGCAGTACCAACCAAAAAATTTGCATATCTCATTTCCGCAAACACATGATGTAAATTTCGTATGACTTGCTTGATTACTTTAATATGTTATTGCATTTCAAGTGGCCAGTTGTCTATATACAATGTTTTGTAAATTTTTTTTTCAACTGCTTTTTTTCAAATTTTTTATCTCATTTTTAAAAGGGGTGGATATAAAGTAGAGCCTTGTGTTAAGTTTTTCTGGGAGAAAAATTTTTTTTTTTCAATTTATAAATGAAATAAAATTATAAGCATACTGTTTTCGATAAATCTAACACAATTATTTTAGTTATAAGCTTTCTTTAAATATATCAAAAGGAATCACACAAACTCATAAACTTTATTATTTATTTAAATCACATTGTTTTTCAGAAAAAATAAAGATGCAAAAAACAGGAAACCTATTTACTCAAAAATAAAATTACTATACTCCATATAATAATTTCTATTACAATTTTATCATATATCAAACTGAAACTCATAATAATAAGAAGACATATAATTCATTATTAATAGAATCTATGTAAATTTTAGGTTAATCTGCGCTTTAGGTCCCCTACTTCGCCAACTCATAAATTTGATGCGTTTTCTCGCGCATGCTCATTAATTACTCGTTTGTTTTAGCCTTTTCATTGGTCACTAATTAAATTTCACTTTGAAATATAGGTAGAATTTTCGCTATGGCATCGGTGTTTTTGAAAACGTGCCAAGGAGGGGACCTAAAGCGCATTTTCACCAAATTTTATATGTACATATATCGTAAATTTTAAAATGTTGTGCTTTGAAAGATACTCAATTTAAAGTATGTTACTAAAGTGTGTGAAAAATACTATTATATAGTTATTCCAGAATAAAGTTATACAACTTTTCTAACAATTCTAAGTTAATCACTTGCAACAAAAAATTAGCTCACAGACAGTTAAAAAACAACATGGGATATGTAAATAGGAAAAGGGATTTTTTAATTGTAAAGATGAAAAAATAACGTATTAAATTAAAATTTATCAAATAATTAATTTGCTATTTCCATTATGTTCATTAAAGTATTTAAATCAATTGTAACTATATAATATATTCACAATTAGTGAATATTAGTTTTTAATAATAGTATCATTTAAAAATTAGTCTTTTGATGTGAAAAATCTGTCAGTATAAAATTGATTTTATAATCTGTAAAGGCGTTACAAAATGTTTGTTTGTAATTTTAAAACAAAAATTACAATTCTAACTTTCTGATATTCATTGTTAAAACAAACAATTGAAATATTATAATTTTAATACTTTGTAAAAGAGAAGTAAAATATAATACAAAATTTAATGAAACAATTGCATGTGAAACAAACGTCTGACAGACTTTTGTTGTAACATTCATATTATCATGAGAATACCTGACAAAATAGAAATTATTTCAATTCTCTGCATATCATCAACTGTTAAAGTTATAATAAGAGAATAAAGTAAGAAAAATATACACAACAAATTATTTGAAATCTGATAAAAATAATGATGTGGAAATCAATTTGACATTGTTATATATTTCACGAAATTTTCATAAAATGGAGAAAAGTAGAAAATTTTTCAGCAAATTTGCAAAAAAAGTGATTTACAAATCCAAAATCATGCGTGGATAAAATGAAACATAACGATCACATTAAGTTATACCACAGAATGAAAAGTTGAACCTTATATCAGTCGAGAACATCATGTACGTTAACTCGATGAACAAACGTCTGGGAAAGTTATTACTCAATTAATTACACCCGTGCTGCTAGATTTAGTCGCAGTTTAATTTAACTGTATCATCAATTAAAACGTCGACTCATTTACTGTGAGACTTATGTCTCTTGGCAGAATGTATTGCCTCTTAGCGGCTTTCAAATCCCTCTCACGTCCCGGCTTCCTACACAACACCCAGAGAGCGCGTCCGTGATTTATACCTTTTTAAATGAATCCGTGTTCGAGGCGGTTTACCTGCTCCAAGCAGAAGTTATTCAATTTATCGTCCGGTGGGGTGCCCGGCCGATGAAGGCCCGTTCGCAGGATGGACCAGCGGGAAGTCCACTTGTGAGTGGGCTACCTGACATTTCAGTTGCGGGATGACGGAGAAGTTTCACTCGCCAATACTTATTACCTGTTCTTGATTGAAAGCGTTTTAGCTTGTTATATCTGCTTCTTTCACGAAAAGTGTTTAAATTTAAATACTGTAACATTTTAATCCTTGATATCTATATTATGCTTCAGAGATCATTTTAATAAAATTTGCCCTGATCATATAATTCTGTTTATTTTTCAGCTTATAGGAAGTAATTTAAAAATATTTAATACATGCCGCGTTTTAACCCTTGTTTACTCTTAAATAAGAGAAGCATTGTGATAAGATCTAACAGACTATACTTTAATTACAGATATCTTTCAATTTCAGAGTCAAGTCTTCAAATTCAGCTGCTTGTTGCTCAATGGTCACTTTTTACTTACAAAAGCTGATTCAATCAGGTCCTACAATATAAAATAAACTATAAATCATTAAAAATATTCAAACTCGAATTGAAAATCAAACACAAGACTTATTGAACTGAAGAACAGAACACTAATCATTCAGCCGTCAGTTTAGCTCAATTCCAGAAGTCGCCGTGGTAAGATTTAACGAATTTTACATTTCAATTCTTTATAATTTCTCAATTCCAGAAAATGATTACGAATATTTAAGAATAACAAAATTTTCATTGTTTTGATCCATAATTTCTCTCACTTTTTGAAAAATTTTAATAAAATTTAAAAAAATTTCATTTCAATCATTGATATTTCTCAGCTTCAGAAAGGGCCTTAAAAATTATTTCTGAATATCACATTTTAATTTTTCACATCTCATTTCCAAAAAAAGATTTACAAATAAGATTCAATGAATGTTACATTTTTTTCTTTAATATCCTTAATTTCAAGATACATTTTAATAAGATTTAATAAATATTATATTTTAAAATTTATCTATTCCAAAAACATTTTACAATGATTTACCGAATTCTTTTTCAATATTTTAATTAAAATATTGAAGAAGTTGTAATTGGAAATTTTATTTAATAAATTTTTTATTTAATGGAAATTTTATTTAATATGCATTCCTTCTAATCAAATATATAGAATTTCTGAATAATATAAATTACCAAATATTTTACAACCTAATATATTTATCAAAAAGTATTAAAAATACAATAACTAAATTATGGGCTACATTATAAGTTATTATGATAGTTATTCATCTGGATTTTTCTGCCAATCGAGGTTAATCAGCAAAATCTGCTGGCTGTCTTCTTTGAACTATGGTAAGCCGACGAAGTCCTCACCTGAGATAGAATCCTTTTCTCTGTAGTATACAAATGAATGGACATATGGAACATTTTTGACATATGTATGCTCTTTCAGCACAATGAGTTTTTGCTGGTTAAAAATATCGTACAAGTTTTTCTCCTTTCATACACCAGAACAACCTAAATATATCGAAGTCTTTTTAATATTAAGTTATATAGAGAGTACTCACATATAATCAAAACTCTTAAAGTGACATTATTGGTCACAAGGTTTATTAACTACTTTCATTTTGCGAATATGAAATTTTGAAAACCAACCAAAACAAGGAATTTACCAATTATAAATTGATAAGCAATCTGAATCAACCAGTTTTCGCAGCCCCTAGCTTTCAGTGAAAACATGTAATGGGAAAAATTATAGTTTGAAAAAATAATACCTTTTTCTTTCAAGGCTGTTTTGTTAAAATTACATTTTTTTATATTGTAAGGCTATTTATTAATTAATTATTAGGACCACGGTGGCCTGGTGGGTTAGAGTGTGGTTCTCGTTACCAAAAGGTGGTGAGTTTGAAACACGGCTTAGCCGAAGATCCGTCGTGTTCACTAATGGCTACTGGGGCACGTAAAATATGTCAGGTCGCAATGTCCTCTATGTTCCCATTACAAATTACTACCTCTGGGGTGGTTGGAGCCAGGCTTTGGGTCTTCACTGGTTTTAATCTTTAAATTGGAAGATTCAGATGGTGCTGCAATCTATCTTCGTGACTCATACGAAGGTGGAAGTGCGTCAAAAAGTCGTACTTCCACCTTCGTATGAGGGTGCTCTATTCGAAAAACAGAAGACGCTCTCTGTCTGACTTCATTCTCCTAGTCTCTGACGGGCGGACTTGGCGTGCCAAGTGTCATCAGAAGCAACTACAACATTAATTAATTAGCTATTTCCAAAACTATGTTTTGTAACACGATATGAAGTCTCAAGTTTAATTACATAAAACTTATTTAAATAAAGTATAGAATTCTTGACATCTCTTTAGGTTAAAAGTTATTAAATATTGAAATCAAGATTCCTTTCATTCTCATTCCAATATCTTTCCGATCTGAAGAGTATTTGGATAAAAGTAAAGACTTTTGCTGCAGTTTTCAAAAACTTTATTTTTTAAAAAATTGGAAATACTTGTAAACATTTTTATTTTATTAGACAATTACAAGAGAAATGTAGAAAAAATAGGAAATAGGTATTTTATATATCATTTCTTTATACCCTAATGGTTACAGATAATTTCAAAAGGATGTAAAGAACCTTCCATCTTCATTCTTGAAGCGAGCATACCTCCGAAACAGTATTTAATTGTTTAAATTAATTTTATTACAATACAAGAAGCTTCGCAGTGAGTACAAGTCACTGTTAAACATGCTTCTAATTAATTACTAAAGCTGTAAAACATAGTTTTTATCTGAATAACTTAAGATAAAAGTTATCCTGATATATTTCCATCCTGTTTCAATCCATTCCATTCACATTTCAAATGTAGGTAGAAATTCTGCAAAAAAGGAAAGAAAACATCCAACAAAAGTTACTAACATAAAGCTTACCTGCTTTTATTTTATTTCAACGTTCAATTACATTATTTAGCGATTGAAATAGAAATCTCTTGAAACCAAAAAAATTACAAGATTTAGCCCTTAATGTGTATTTTTTCTAAAATTAAAGAAAATACGAGAATTATCTCATGATTTCGCATCATATTCAATCGATAATTACGACTATAAAAATTAATGCATCGTTATCAATATAAGTTATAAGAGTCCCGATAAAAGTCTCGGTACAATAAAATCTGGAAATAAAATTACTTAATCCCCATAATGCCAACTTCTGTATCAAAAGTTTCCAAATAAATTGATTTGCGTGCCAATTTTATTGGATTAAACTTTTATGGAGACAACTTTATGGATAAGCCGGATCAATTTTATTAATCGTAAAATAGTTTGTGGACAGCAAAACGTATACAGACGGTATTATATGTCTGAAATGACTATTAAGCCTATAGTTATGGAATAATTTATTGTATTCGACGAAATTATTTCGTTTGATACAACATGTACCAAAGGAAATTGTTTAATAAAATATTTTAAGATGTGCAATTATTCCTGGATTTATATATCTTCCAAAATTTCAGCAACATATACATATAGCACATATATTTCTGTAAATACAGGTTGAATTGATAGTTGAATGAATGGTTAGCTCTGATTTTTCATTCATCAATTCATTGTTTATCTTTCCATCTCTGTCACAGATAATTGTAGTGGTTAATAACTCATATAAAAATTTAAATCCTGAAAGGATTGCAAAAAATAGCAGTTGAAGAGTAGAAGAGCCAACTACAACAATAAAACAATTAAAAAATTATTGATTCAATGAAATTGATTTAAAATGTGCTTGACAGTTTTTTACATTTTGTGCGAGAAAAGGGACTGAAAATAAATTTAAAAGATAAGATTAAAAAGTAACTTGGGACACTTTTGTTTTTCGAAATATTTTTTAGATAATTATTAATGCAGTTACTCAATCAATTGTTGAACGACGAGAAATAGATTTTTTTAAACGATTAAACAGATATCTTACTGTGAATCGTAAAGCTTTGGAGAATCCACCGTGTACGGCATTTTGTAAATGAGAGGCAACATTCATATGCTACACAATATTAAATCCCGAAAACTTCCAAGCACTCACTCACACAGATATATCTATCTATCTATCTATCTATCTATCTATCTATCTATCTATATATATATATATATATATAT
>JAPDSC010157490.1:20860-32030 GCA_026290005.1 Latrodectus geometricus | reverse complement strand
TATATATATATATATATATATATATATATATATATATATATATATCTGTGTTTATATTGAAAAATTGATATATTTACAAACATCTGTAATACGATTATTTGAAATTGAAATTTGTAAAACATGATGTTTCTTAATTTCTTGTAAGAAAATTCAATGTTTCTTCCCACAGCGCATAAAACACTAAGTATAGTTAATGAGAAACAAGAACCATATATAAATCCTATTTCTTAATTATTTTAACAATACGTTATTGACTTTAATGGTTTTAAGAAAATATTTCTGTACCTCATTTTAAACAATTTTTCTCCTGTAATATTATGCCTGGGTTTATATTCGAAGAATTATACACCAAACAATGATTTTTTTACGACACTATGAATATGTTAATTCATAAAAATTTTTATGGGTTAAGATATTCATTGTGTCCTAAGAAATCAAAAAGAAGTCAAAATCTAAAGAACTTATGACACGATTTCCATTCATAATGCACCAAGATAGTATCTGAACTGTCAGAATTTTGTTTTTTAATTCAACAGTACATGGTTTCGATTCCCAAACTTGGCAAGGCTGTTTGGTTTGATTGGATCTTCTTTAAACACTCAGCCTCGATCAAATGATCCTTCTTAATCGTAAAGTGAGAAACAAATCAAAATTATAAGTAAGTCATCCAGTGTAAAGGATGGATTTCCTTGTACTATAGCTTAATATATGTGTTTGAATAATTAGAGCCAAATAAAAAACTTCAATAAAAATAAGGTGCGCCGCTTGAATATCCTTCTGTTACAATGTTTATGTATCTGATTATTCTTTATACTAATGATCTAAGGTAATTTAAATGCTTATGATGAAAAATTGCATATGTAGATGATATATCAAATACATATTCATCCACAAATACAAATTTTAATCTATTATATTCTATGATTGATTCAAATTCGATTAAAATCAAATACACATTTAGATTCCATTAGTTAATGATACTGTAGTTCAATACATTAACTAATGGAAATAATACATAAACTTTAGTGCATATGAAATTATTAAAATAATTAATGGTATTTTTATTTAAAAGAAATTGTGGGAACTGATGTACAGAAAAATACAATCTAAATGTAAGATTTGTAAAACATAGAACAGAATTACTGATGAAATCAGTTATTAATTAATTAAATACCATTTCCCGAATTTGGTATTATTGCTACTCCGTAAAATAGTATATTAACAAGTTGCCTAATTTTGATTAATAAATTTATTATCGTTCAGCTTATAAAATATTAAATAGCTGGATAAATTCAATATAATTTTCTCCGTTATAGATGGCCAATCTGGTTGCTAAATGGTTAGCTCTTTGACTTTCTGTTCAACAGTTTGTTAATTAAATTTTTCTCCCCCTTGTGCAAGTATATATATATATATATTTCACAGTGTTTCGAAATCTACTTTCAATCTCATATACTGGCCAGTTAAATTATGTTAAATGTGTCTGTAGGACAAATGAAAGGTATAACATTTCCCTGCTACAAATTGATCTTTTTATAAATTAAAAAAAATCTCATCTACCAAATTTGTTTCCTTTTTGGCACTTTACATTTTCCTAAATTTGTATTATCTTCATAATTTTTGCTTTGATTTTTATTTCTTATTTAAACCCTGTATAAACTTTGAAAAAAATAGCTTGCGATGAAAAATATGAAGAAATTCCGTGATTGTATCTTGATTTTAAAATATATCTCTTCCCACGAAAAAAAAAAATATGTAATTCATATAATATTTTATACCTCCAAATTATTTTAATACTATAATCTGATGCATTTCATAACTATGTTAATATGTTTTCCCCTCAATAGATTATAACGAGTAACATAATGATACTCTTGTATAATTTTTAACCATTGAAGAAACCTGCGACAGTCTAGTGAAGAAAAAGTTTTTATCCTAAAAAGTGCTCAGATGTGAATTTCATTATTTAACTAGTAGAATGCTTCAACTCGTTGAGTTTAGAAGCTTCGGTCAGCAGAAATAGACAGTCGGAAATACACCAAATAACAGAATATCCAAATACAAGGACCTATAACTCGGTTTGTTTTTTGCATATTTTAAATTATTATTAACCTATTATATATAGTTTAATAAAAGGTAAGTACAGAATTACTAATGTTATGTTATTTGATTAATCACTGATGTGTGTCCGCATGTTCACATTACATGACATTTGCGTGGCAGTTAATACCAATGTGTGCTTACACAAATTTTCTCCTTGGCTTTGTAGTAAGACACTTTTCTGGAGCATATGGTTACTGGATCGATTATAATGCTTTTGGATAGCAGTAAATATAAGACTCATTAGAGTGTGAGAACAAATCGACTATTTCATGTACTAGTGTAAGAATATGAAAGTATCCACATATGAAGTATATGGATGTCAGCTAATTTTTTTCTAGTTTTCTTTCTTGTGATATCAGAAAATGCTCCCTTTAAAAAATGCTAAAAAAGGTAATTATTCCCAATAATTCGCAAAAAATACAAGAATTATTCTCCAGTAAATAATGATTATTGAAAAAGGCATACATATATATATATATATATATATATATATATATATATTACTGTAACTTTTCATTTATATCTCGAAATTTATAATCTATTGCGCATTACCCAGTACCATAAACTTGATGGGGAAGACGTCATTTTCCTGTTAGGAGAATAGTGGGTTCGACGCCTGATTTAGCAAAGGACCATTGTTTTGAAAGACTATATACATGTCATAAATTTCGTAGTACTCAATGATTCACTTCTAGTGGGGTATAAAGAAAAGTGTTCTCAAGTATTAACCTTGTCACTTGACGGAGATTTAAAATTATAAATTCGTTTACGATGTTAACGATGTTGATCGACATAAATGTGCAACCAGAAACATATCCCGTAAAGCTAGTCTAACATTTAATTCATAAATAGTATAAAAGTTTATCATTAGTGTGAAGCATTTATTTAAAATCATTAATGTGAATTTATCATTAATGTGGAGATTCATTTAACTTTATAATTAATAGGGAGCATATATTTAAGAAATCTGAAGAATATGAATTTTCTTTAACAATGAATTGTTTATTCACATAAATTGAATTGTTTCTATTTAAAGCCATAAAAGCTATTATTTAAAAAATTAAATCATCGTTATTTCTAGCTTATTTTATTAAATCGTTTAACTTATCTTACTGAGAAAACAATTAATAAATTTGGAATGAAATATATAAATGGTTGAATATTATCAAATTTCAATTTATAAATGATATATTTACATATGCAAATCTGAAAAATAATAACTGAAATCATCAAAGAAAATATTTGAAATAATATCTTGCCTTGGTTTTTAAGTAATAAATTGTCCGACAAGTTCTCAGTGAAGTTTAAAGAATTTGATATCTGGAATATTCAAACAATATCATAAAAAATAAATAGCATTAAAAAATAAACCTTCAACTTATTAATTTAATCATCTATAAAGTAACTTAATGTCCACAAGGAATGTACCGTATAATTGGATCCAGTTTACATACTCAAGCTCAAATAACCTTTGAGAAAGTAAACAAACCATTTAAGCAATTAACAAAAAGTATATTCATTTTATTTCGCTACTCATTAAACTAATAAGCAAAATAAATTTAATAAAAAACGTTGACCAATCTTTGAATTTTTTTTCAGTGTATCACAGAAGAACATAGATATCGCTTTTGTTAACTTTTAATTAACGTTTAATAAATCATCCCTTTAAAGATCATGCTCTGTTTGTTAATTGTTCTTAAGCGTTCGGATATGTTGTTTATTAAGTTACAATCACATCACACGCAAATATAAATGCTTTTGGTTGCGAAATGAGTAAAAATCCTTTTGATTCACAATTTTTTTTTCCTAAGGAATTTTTTATGATTGTTCCTATACACGCGGCATGACAAAGGAGAAATCATTTACAGTTTTAACGACAATATAATTTACAATGTTTTTTTCTTTACAGTGCTCCTTTTGTTCTTTGCTGGCTTCATTAGATGGATAAAAGCCCATGTATGCGTGCTCAGGTAAGATAATGCCGTGTTAATTGCTTTCTTCGGCATTTCTCGTCTGGAAACAAAGCGTAACTGAAGCGTTCTGTAAGCAACAAACTGTTAAGGAAAGATAATTCGGCAGAACCCTTTGGATTAATTGACTAAGGCAATAGATTAAGACCCATTTTTAATATTTAAGATGGCCTTTAGACAACACAAACAATCAAATGCTACAGAAGTTTCAAAACTAAATAAAAAATTCAAAATTTGTTTTACAATATTTCATTTTGGATTCCTTAGATAATAATTTGGTAATGATGTTTTACGTGTGATGTATTTATTTTCTGAAAACTATTTAAATAGCTTATATGAAAATAGAATTTTTTTAATTTCTAATGGCGGGCACCCTTGAGCAAGTAAGTACATTAGCCAATTTCCCGCAACAAGACCGGAAACGTCTACTCATTTTATCATTACCCGGTGGGCACCTGTGAACTAAGTCACGGAGGTACGAGTAGCATCACCCACGCCACATCACCACAAACCCGTTTATAGGGCCACATTCATCTATCATCTGAGGAAAGGGCAAGAAACCCAGAAAGAGAGAGAGAGGAAGTACATCCATGCCCGTGCCAGGATTCGAACCCAGGTCCTCCCCATCCGTAGTCAATTACGCTAACCACTAGACAAGTTGGGAAGCGAAATAGGAATTAAATGGAATTATTTGGAAAAATCTTTAAAGATGTTAATGATCGAGGCAAATATTTAGTGTCAATGTTAAAAAGAAAGCCGAGTTTTTAATCATTTCCAAGATTGCATTTTTTAACTTTATACCTTGTTTTTCTTGTGAGTTCATCGTGGCCTTATTGTATGGCTTTAGCTAATTGTTTGCTTTCTTTTAGCTTTAAAACCCCAGTTCAGATGAATATCGAGAAATATGTATTGCTCTACGGTTTTCATCAGGTGAAAGATGCTATGCGCCATGGGAATAGGGCCTATTATCTGTGAAAATAAATTCCGGAAATAAAATAAAAGCGGCAAATTTTCAAGTTATTTACATCATCCCCTATAAAAGAGTTTTTTGCCATAGAATGTCAAATATATAATTTTTTTTCCTTTGATAATATTCATGTTCAGGACTAACCATAACTAAAGTTTTATTTCAAACAATCTTAAAACGCATTAAAGTAGACATTATCAAATTTAGTAATAGTTTAAAGGTCAAGAAATTCAGTTTTTGAATAATTCTCAAATTATTCGCCAACTTTTTGCGCGAAAATCCGTTAATCTGTGTCTTGAAAAATCCAATAATTATATTTATGAAGTAAACGCTTTGTGGACCCTGAGAAAATGCTGTAAGGAAGAGGAACAAGAATTTTAATGTTTTTTTCAAATTTATTCCAAAATTAACACATTATTAAATTTAACAAGATATTTGTTTCAAAATGTATGAAACAAATATCAAATTTATTAAAGACTTACACACAAAGAATCAAGTAGTTTTATTTTCCTCTAAAAATCATTCAAATACCCTCCGTCAGCAGAAAATATAAAGTTGTTAAAAGAAAAAGATATTTTGAATGTATCGATCACTATTTTTTCTAATAACAGGTACAAATGCGTTAATGATGTTGAATGAAGTTTTAGTTAATCAAAAATAAAATATGGCAAGTAAATCAGTATATCGCGTCTTTCAATTTTTAAAAATTGTTATCATCATAATTATCCTTTGAAGTTACCATTAACTTTACTAAAATTTTTAAACATATTATACTGCATATGATTCTATCTAATGCTGATAGGATTTTTGAATTTTTCTCAATGAGAAATTAAATTTCATAACTCAATTAATACTAAATATAATAACGTTCGGCTACTAATTTTCTTTCCACGATTATTTCAAAGAGAACATTTAATTGTGAGAGCTGTATGATATTTAAAATGTAACATTTTAGGTATTCTCGTAATATATATTAAAAATAAAATAATTTCATACCTTAATTTAAGAAATGTAGCAATAATAAAAAGTGATATGTAAGCGTATGTGTCTGCATGTGTATGTAAGCGGTTGTTTGAAATAATAGAGTAGTTTTGCTAAAAATATCTTCCATGCTTAAAAGTATATGACTAAACTAAACACTCAACTAACAGTTTTTTGTACTACATTGTTGCTTATAGTTTCAATGGTGTGAAAGGGTCTTGCATGTTATTGTATCTTTAACATTGGTAGTAACAATAGCTGATGGGTGTATTAATAAGCATCTTGTCGAAGGTCATGATCGCATGCAATGATATAACAAAACAACTCCTATGAGACAGAACTGGGGAAGAAAAAGCAAACACACCACGAGAAAATGGCGGATATTAAGAAAAATTGTGACCACCAGGAGAAAGACCACTTATTCAAAAATGACTTATTAGCTGAATAAACATCTACAGAACCCGTATCAACCATGCAAATCTAAAGGAATTGCATAAGCATAATATTTGGGTCAATCGCAGACCAGAGATTGTAAGACCCTAATGACATATGTAAATTGGAAACAGCAAGGAAAATAGTGCAAAGATCATAAAACCTGGACTACTGATCAATTGAAACACATTTTGTTTTTGACGGATCCAAATTCTTCTTATGCTTCACTAAAATATGATGTTACATGTGACCAAACTAGCAAAAGTCTGCAACCCAGACTGTTTCCTTCTTACAATGAAATATGAGATTAGTTCTGTAGTGGCTTGGAACTTCATCTTATGGCTTGGAATAGATCTCGCTTTTACCTGAAATGAACAGGTCATAGGTTTGGTCAAAATCATAAAAGTTTTTCTGCACCGATTAAAATCTGCACCGATCTAGTGATTTCATAGACAAATAAAAACTTCATGCATATGTAGAAATGAATCATCTTTCTGGTGGTACCAAAAACTAACTGCTTGATGCTGAAGCATGTTGAAAGAAACAATTAGCGGAAGTTATTGTCTGAGGCTAGAAAAGACTTCCCTCTCAGCTAAGTAACACAGGCCAATGAGGTGAAATTCAAGGGGTGAGTCAAACACGCGAATTGTTGATCAAAAAGTGATGTATTCTGTGTGGTCATAGTGTATTCAAAACTATACTATCCTTTACTATTTTATTTCTTGTAACAAAATACAGTAGATTTTTGCCTTACCTGTCATAACATTCTTAGTTTCTAATCCTATTTGTGTAATATAAGAAAATTTAATTTATTGGCTGATTATTTTTTCTTAATTAATTAGTAAAACGTGTTAATGTATAATAGACAATCTGGTACTAGGTACTGAAAAATTAACAGATAGATTTCATAGGACACTGAATCATTTCCTAAATACATATCTGTAGAGGAAGATAAAATCTAGGTCTATTGAATTACGGGCGCAACTCATGGTTTCCATGAAAACAAACTAGCTATTGAAGTATAAATTTGTTTCTAATTTAAGCAAAACTCTTAAAAAAACTGTCGAATTTATATTATTATCCCCTTTAAGTGCTTATCAGAATAACGAGATAGAACTATTTAGCTGAAAATTGAAGAACAAAAAAAAATATCACGACCAATGACCTTCACTATAACTTTAACTGAAGCACTCATTTTGCAGAAAATGACACTTTGTTTAAAAAATTCCTCCACATTCAATAAATTTCCGGTGATCCATCAAGCGCATGCGCATTAATTATTTCAATTCTTTAATAAAAAAAATCAAGAAGTTAAATCAGTCATCAGGTGATTCATGCCTATTTTTATTGGTTGATAGAAACAGGTAATAACCGAATAAGAAAAACCTATTTGGTATGCATGATTTGAATTGAGAATGACATTTAAGTCTCGATTACAGGAGATTCCAATAATTGTACTTAATTGATCACGGTTACATTGGGGGTATAAAGTATGTCAATTTATCAAACTTAATCTTTTCATCAGTGTGTTCGTTTGCAACAATATTTAGACCCTCCGGTAGTAATTATTCTTAAGGAAGTATAACTACGTAATAATGCATGTTAAACAAAACTTTCAAATTTTATTTTTTAAAGCTTTTTATAAAAGTCATTTTAAATATTAGTGGCAGTTTTAATAACATGAATTAATGTCATATTTAAATATCAATAAATGGATTTGTTTGCTTAGTTAATTTCCGTATACTTTGAAATCTCTACAGAACTAAGAGAAACAGAAATTATTAAAATAATACCTCGAAAATAATAAAAATCTTTAAAGTTTTAAAACCCAATAGAGTAATTTCAAACACATTTAAAATATAGCTGTTTAATTGCACAGTTTTCAGAAAATTACAAACGTATACATTATTTTTAAATAGCAGGCAGTTTTATTTGATTTAAAAAAATTTTAAATGAAAGTTAAACATATACAAATAATATAATAATGTAAAAAATAATTATAAATAAGAATATTCAACATTTAAAAAGTTGTCAACATTTAAAAAGGGTGGTTTTCGTTGTGTGGAAAATATACAAACGAAAATAAGTATTATATTTTTATAATTTATTCTACAAATAATACACAGCTTTTTTTAAAAAACATCCTTAAATTTACTTTTTTAAGAAATCAGTATAAACAAGTCTATATATAAAAAAATCAACCATAAATGGCTCATAAATAAATTTAACAAAAAATATCGAAAAAGATTGATTAACAAAAAAATTTTATTTAAATTTAAACTAAAAAACTCGAAAATGTCATAGATTAATAGAGAAAGACAATTTTTTTTGGTTCGAAAGGTAGAGAATTCGATACCTCAATCAACAAAAGATTTCGAGCTATAAAGAGCTCGAATTTTGTGTGTCCCAATGCTGCGTTGGTGTTACCAACCGTGCTGAAAATTCAATGATCTCTCTGGCTATCAGTTTATGAGTTCGATTCCTATCTCTAGCATGGATTTTTAAAATAGTTCCGAATGAATTTCAAACTATTAATACCGATTGAATCAATTTTCGTAAGCAAAATGGAATCGTCGAAGACTAATAAACCACAAAATAAAAATACTATAATATAGAAAGAATGACATCAACTCAGCTGTAGAATTCGTACTCAATGCATAATTCAAAATAATAAGGCACTCTTGATAACGTTTACTGTCTTCTCTCTATATGTGAAAATGTCTATATGAATATCTATCTTCTATCCATAGATATCGGAAAAGAAATTAGATAAAAATCTAACGAAACAAAAGTAAGAAAACACATTGTCGAGAAAATATAAGTTATTTGCTCTCATCTGAAGATACGACGAGGTTTAAATTGGTTTTGGTTTAAAGTACACAGATTTTAAAATACTTTTATATGATCAAAATCAAAATCATTTAATTAATTGTATTATTCCTGCAATATTCAGACTTTGTAATTAAATTGTATGGTAAAATACTTTATGCATTTTAAAAATATTTATAAGAAATAATTTATTTTTATTTAATTGCACTGTTATTTCATATTTATAATTAATTGCATGCTATATGTATGTTAAAAATACTCACAAGATTGAAACTGTATTTCCGATGATTTTGTATAAATGTTTTAAAAATTATTCTACTTAGTTTTTGAGCATTTCTCATTTAAACTCATCCAAATTTATAAAATAGTTGATTATATTTAATGCTTCTGACTGCCAAGAACAAGCAGATAAAAGTATGTCGTTATAACCTATCCTAATAACTACGATCATTTTTTTATTTCATAATAACAGACATATTTCATCACTTTACAATAATTTTAAAATTTATATTTTTTATTTTTATATTTCTTTGTAATTTTCCAATTAAAATTAAACATCAAGATCTATCGGAATATTTCAGTGAAAAGGAAAACTAATTTAATATTAATATATTATTAAAATAGTTCATTATCAAGCGACAAATCGGTTTTATCATTGAGATCTTTGAATTTTGAAAATTTTTTCTATCCTCGCAATGTTCCGTTTATAAATCTGCATATTATCAAGATTGTTATGAAATTTTTTCTAAGTTTATGATCATTTTAACAATCCCTAGATCGAAGTTTGTGTGGATTATTACTATGCCTTAAAATTTTAATAGAACCTTTCCTGTAGTTCATAACTATGCAATTGAGGTATTTTTTTTTAAATGCGCCTTCGAAACGTATTAATAATTGTAAATAGGAAAAAACAACATACATGATAATAGAATATCATCCAATCAACAAAAAAAATAAATAAAATAAAATTCGCAAATGACAACAGGAACAACAGGAAGAGTTATAAATAAACAACTTCCGTATTTATGATCCAATCAAAACAACTTATTTTATATCCACCGGCATTACGTGAAAAAAATAAATTCCAAAAAATCACTATCTAAAAAATAATAGATAATTAAAGTGTTGTATGAGAATCACCATTAATCTTCTTCGGTTTTGGAGGGTTGATTTCTTAAATGCAGTAATGAATATTTTATGATGTCTAAGTTCACACACACATTTAACATTTTCGGAAAGTTCAACTTCAGGGTAAACAATTACTCGGCTGAAGACCTATCTTGGTTAAAAAACCAGATTAAAAATTTTTATTTTGCAGTACGTTCATTAATTTAATAAAAATGAACGTTGAAAAAAATTCTATACACTGTAAAATTGGTTTTAATAATTTTTTTATTTATTAATTCTGCTCACGTTTAGTTAAATGCCAGGATCTATTGTTACAACGCAATTATCCTGTTTTATATACTTGACGAACGGACGAGTGCACAAATAACGATTTACTATTTGCGAATACGTGTTTTGAACACTAAATAAAAAACGAATAAAATTTCATTTGCATATTTATCATAAGTAAATTCAAAATACTATAAGCGGATATAACAATTAATAGCTTCTTCGATGCAAAATTTACAATTCTTTTTACAAATACATATTTTATTACCAAAGTTTCATTCAATAAAAGTCATATCAATAACTATCACGAAATCTGTATTTTTCTACCATTACCACAAATTAATGAAGAAGCATTTAAATAATTATTATGATAACAGATTACAATGAATTACTTAAATTATAATTCGAAAATACATTATTTATATATTTCTATTTTACTATATATATGTGTGTGTGTGTGTGTGTGTGTGTGTGTGTGTGTGTGTGTGTGTGT
>JAPDSC010157490.1:0-20850 GCA_026290005.1 Latrodectus geometricus | reverse complement strand
TGTGTGTGTGTGTGTGTGTGTGTGTGTGTGTGTGTGTGTGTGTGTGTAATATTATACGTATACAACTATACTATAATACATATAACATTTTAAATTATTTCCGTTAAATGTATATTCATCGTATTTAAGTATATATTTTATTTTTGATACTAGAAAATGAATAACCTTTTTTCTGGCCTTTAGTTTAAAAGTTAATGAGCTTGATTCCCATTTCGAGCGTAGAGGAAATGTCTTGAAACTCCATTAATTAGGTCTTGATTTAATAAGCTCTTGTACAAAATATTGACTGCAGATCAACAAACTATTATTTAATTGTGACCTCCTGATCCAACTAAGTTTTAAGAATAGAAGTTTCCAAGTTTGATCCTAGGTACTGTTGAACAAGAGGAAATGAATTTTGTATTTCTACTTTCTGCATGAATATTTGTTAAAGTATATGGTTAGAAATTTTCTGGGTATTCTTCTTTTTAGCATGTGAATACGGCTCACGTCACCGAACTGTCCTCTCAGAAAGCAAAATGATAAGTACAACTGTCTTCAGTAATAAAGAACTTTTCAAAACATGATAAACAAACCACTGTTAAACAATAGGAGATTAATGTTTGTTTTTCTTTCTATACTTATACCTGTCTTGTTAATAGATTAATAATATTCCTAGTTCCTTCATTGCGTGCACAAACCCACAAGTTAAGAACTTTTTTGGAAAAACAGAAAGAACCAGGGGAAGTTCAAATGCCCATAATTTACTAATTTAACCAAAATTCAAAAAAAATTTTATCATGTCCTAGTTGTAAGGGCTAGTCTAAGTTGCTGTTGCACCAGTATGCTTCCCTGTACTTAGACCATATTAGGGCTCTACCAGTTAGATGGAAACAGTCTTCTGGGAATCTTTGTAATATAGAAGCAGGAGCAAAACAGAAGATCCACGATGCAACCCCAAAGGCATCATTTTACTTGGAGGACATTGTGGCCACGACCAATTTATCGTTCCTTCATTGAACAGGACGGGTAGTTGGTTATCTAAGATTTGAACTCACTACCTTCCGATAACAACGATGCCCTAACTTATAAAGTGAAAGGTACCACATTCAGTATCAGCCGCAGTTGAATAACGGAAGATGCAAGTTGATCATCTACCATTTGCATTCATATTTGGGAATTTTTTCACTTTGGACACAAGAATATGGCCCTCAATCTATGGAAAATCCTTCCGGAAACCAATTTACGATGGATAGTTATAAGCTTTACAACAACTATACCATTAGGATTTTTATACCTTGTCAAATTTATCAACATATTGTGTTATTAAACAGAATGATTAATGGGACATCCTTTACATTAGAAATATATCATGTACAATATTAAAGTTCAAATATTTATTTCACATTACAGCTGCTCAACGTATATTTTAAAAATTACATAGCAAATAATTTAAATGCAAAAGTTTCTCAAAATACTAAAATAAATGTTTATACAAGAAAATTAAGAAGTGTAGTATAATTTAACAATGGTTCAATACATATGTCAGCTATTTTTTTTCTGATTTTGATATTAGAAACTAATTAAATAAATTTTGGAAATATTTTTTTCTTTTCAATTTTAAGAGAAAATGTTTTATTGTAAATTTTAGTACTGAGGCTACCTAGAAGTTTTTCGAGTCAAAAAATCCAATTTATTGCTTAATAATTACATACTGTAATGTATGTATTTAATAACAATATCATAATATTAATGTTTTTGATTCACTCACAATTGACCAAAAGATTCATAATTCCGACTCAATGCTATATATATTTTTCTACGAAAAAAATAAGAAAGTGTGATAGAATAGTGGGAAAAGATGTTGCTTTTAAATCCAGTTTCCTACTTGACCCATACATATCCCTCATCAACTGAGAGTTTTCTTTATAAGCACTCCAAATAGTTAACTGTTCTTCAGCTAGCATAGAAAAAGATGTGCTCAACCAAATTGGGGTCTCATCATTTGACCATGGTTCAAATTAACAAGTCACTACGTATATTTAGAGATTTTGATTGGCAAAAATGGATAGCTAGAAAGATAGCTAACGATAATTAGATATCCAGAAGTTCTTTCATGTAATATTACTTGAAAAAAACACCGTCTTTTTAAACCTTTACTCATTTAGATAGAATATTAATTTCTCTCTATCTTTTTAAAATACCTGTTTTATGTCGGAAATATTCAACGTGTAATTAAATATATTACCCTGTGTTTATAAATTTTTTTTAAAAAAATTGGTTATTACTATATATTTCTGGTTACTTTGTCTGCCAATCACCCATTCGGAGATGCAGCTCGAATCACCCAATTGCATGCTAATTTAAGCCCCTATCAAAATACGAGATCAATACTTGAGCTGATATCTTCTCCTCACCCTCCCGTAACGGGACATTGGATCCTCTAAGGAACTTTTAGCATTAATTTATTGCCTCAGCACTTATCTTTACCTAAGCCAAGTATTTAATCACTCCTCTTATTTTTCCACCAAACTACAATTGTTTTAGTCTTAAAAATTTATGTTTTACTGACTTGGATTCACTTAAGAGAAGTGTGAATATTCAAGCATTTATATGGTTTTAAACTTCGTGAGCATGAGATATTTAATATGTGAAAGTTACAAAATCTTTAAAGCTAGAGGAATAAAGCGTCCCTTTCTCGAATTCAAAGCATACCAGGTAATGAAGAAAAATAAAACACGGGAATGAAAAGAAGCTGGCGGTCTTGACCCTATCAAGAAGAGGGTCGCTTTCCCATTTAACATTCAACCTCTGACGGCTCCATTACTTCACGCCCATCAAAGACGATGGCGCAGAAGGGTTCGGTCTTGGCGATCCTTTCTTCCTCTCGCCAGCGAATTGCATGCTGCACAAAGAATATAATTTAATACTGAAGAGCTCCGCATACAGCAAACTTGATGTATCCGTATCAAAAGTAGATGACGTTCCTTCATAGTGGAGGATAAAGGAGTTTTATTATCATGGTTTTGATCATGTGACCATCATCAAAGTCATCTATCATTCTTCCGCATTGCTACCTATCATCGGAAGATGAACACCAGAAGGGAAAAAACAGCTTATTAAATTTTCTCCAGAAGTATAAAGGGAGAAGAGAATTTTAAAACTATTTTTCTCTTTTATTCCAGGTGAACAAATGATTTCCAATGTCAGCATTAGACATTTAATTAAATGTTTATGCGGAGTTTTACACACACGCCGTCGCTTATTATATAAAATTTGTATTTATTTTGTTGCATTTGTGAATGATTAGAGCTACCCAATCGCGTACTGATAATGCCTTATGCTTCTTAAGATATATCCGAAGACATTGTCATAGATAATTTTTTCTGCGATTTGTATAATGGCCGAACTATGAAGTTGATATTTAAACTATCACTAATATCTCAGAGTATCCGAATTAAATAAACAATGAAACATTATTCGGAAATAGATAATATGCATACACTAAATATTTGAAGCAGTCAAAATCGATTCCATCACCTACTTGTTTCAACGAAGACGCCACTTTCACAGAATTACAGGGAGCTATCAAGTCACTTCATCATGAAGGCACCATTTCTTTATTGTTTTTTATTCTCTGCTAAAATTTGTTATTAGAGATATTTATCCAGTATCTTTCAAACTATCCAAAAAGTACTTCTATAATTGTGCCACCATAAAAGAGAGGAAGATTAAACATATGGTTATTTCAAGATATGTCACTTCTCTGTAGATTTTTAAGAAATGAATCAGGTTCACTTCTTCAGATTCATGTACTTCTTGTACATACGTTATATACCCACTTGTTGCATCCAAGGAAATAATGTCCTTGTTATGCATTGAAAAATGGCACAACGAATTGTTTATTTTACCCAAATTAAAATCTCTATCTCTTCTTGGACGCTTCAGAGCACCATACCACTCGCTGCAAACGGTACGGACTAAACAGCTTGAGCGCATTATCCTCGTGAAATAATTAGTGAATACAAATTATGTAATTAGACAGATATTCGGAAGAGAAGCGTAAATATCAAGATAATTTTTTTTGTCGAGTGCCTAGACTGGCAGTATAGGTGCGCTGCGAAACTTTTTCAACTAAACCACAATTGGGTATGGAGTCCGACTTCCTCAGTACACACATGCCATAGGTACCTGTTTATATAGGGTAGGCAACCATTCATACGAGGAAAGGACAAAGACAGGAGACAGAGAAAGAAAAAGTACATTCATGCCCAAACCGGGGTTCGAGCCCAGACCTCCCTATTCGCAGTCAGGCACGCTGACCGCAAGACAAAGTAGGCGGCTAATAAATTATTAAAAATGAAAAGTGCTATAATAGTAATTCAAATTCATAAAATGCATAAAATGATTAAATTGTGGTTTAGGTCCCCTTCCTGGCAAACTCGCGAATTTGATTCGCTTTTTTGAGCATGCTCATTAATTACTCTTTTGTTTTAGCCTTTTCATTGGTCGCAAATTAAGTTTCACTTTGAAATAGCGGTATAATTTTCGCTATGACATTGGTGTTTTTGAAAACGCGCCAAACAGAAGACCCAAACCACATTTTCATCCATAAAAAAATTTAATTTATTTGTATTAATGCATGACATAAAGTAAAAACAGAAAATATGAGTGAAATAAGAAAAAATAAAAAAATAAAGAAAATAGTAAAATAAAAAAAAAATCAGAAATTGAAAACAAGAAAAACGTTGAAGTATAGAACAACTTGTTTGTGTAAGACTCAAATCAACCGAATTAAAAAATAGAGAGCCTGAAATAGAAGATTGATTTCTAGTTTATTATTTTTGATTGAGCATTAAATCTTAAAAAATTGTACTCCAAAATACGAATAAATTTAAAAACAGCCTGTGTGTATGTGTCAGAATATGTATGTCAATATGCATTTTAAAATAAAATAATCATGAAGACATCAAAAATATCTGAGCGAGAATCGTAATCTATATATAAGAAATGTATCACTTGATATCCATAAACATGAGTTCGAAAATAAAATTATGTGTGCTCCACAAAATCGCTTAAACTATTGATGAGAAAGAAAAAGATTTTATCATTTATGATAAAATGAAAACTAATATTTGGCAAGTAAGAGATAACCCATTGACTGACTTATAATTACTTCATAAGAATAAGAATAGAATGCTACATTATTTTGAAACATAGTTTCTGGATTCTGACTGAATCGGTGAGTCTCTTAGTATCTCAAAGATTCGAATCTAAAAAGGAATATTTTATGCATGCATGTAATTTATAAACTTATTTAACTCTTCTAATTTTATTTACTTTATTAAATTATTTAAAAAATAATTGTTATAAAAACTATTAATTATATTCTGAATAATATTTGTGAATTCAATAATAACAATTATTAAAAAATTGAAATTATATATAAAAGGGTTGCTGAAAATTAGAGATAAATGCAGAGTTAGTAAAAATTGTTCATTCGTTGATTAAAAGTTTTCGTTTTCAAGTTTGCAGTAAAAGATATGGCGGTGTTAAACTTAATTTTATTAAATATCATTTATAGATACTCACAAATATAATAAGGAAATTTCATAATCATGTGTGAAATATTCGGTTTAGGCTAAATCGAAAGTTAATCCAATCTTAAACTACCATGGTGGCTGAGCTTTCAAATTTTTCACTAATGGAGTACTTAAAAAAACTAAAAACGTGTAGTTGAAACAAGTTCTCATTATTTTCAAGTTAAAAAATATTAATCAAGTTTAAAAAATTGCCTTGGAAAATTATCAAAATGTATAAATGAAAAGCATATAAGTGAGGTTTCATTATATACATATATATATTCTTTAAAAAAAACATTTCTGAAAAATATAAGGGAAGAAACTTTGACGTCCTTTGCAGAAAAAATTAGCCAGAAAGGAAGTTACACATTCATAAAAAAAATCATTTATCAGTCTAGGTTAATTAACTTCTGTCAAGAATATTAATTAGTCTTCCTTCTTAATTCTTTCCTCTAATTTCTACCCACATGTCCATATATATTCCCTTTTCAATAGATAATCCAACTCCATATCAGATAAAAATGTTACTTTAGTCCATTTGTATGTATTTCACATATATCTATTACATCATCACGATTTGGCAGCAAGATGTTTGTTGACTATCGATTTCATCAAGTCATCGATATCGTTTCCGGAGCCGTCAAAGAAACATCTATTGACATCGTTCTAACTTTTTAGTGCTGATTACATTTAAGAGAACTGCCTACATGTGAGACTATTTTTATAAGATTTACTTATTAAAAAAATGTATGTGATCATGAATAAAAGAAGAAATTATACTCTCCCTTAAATTTATAAATTAGTTGTACACATTCTTATAAATTTGATTATTTATAATGAAATTTAGACAAAAGGGTTAATATTTAAAATTAAATTTTCGTAAATATATATATATTTCCTTTTTTATTAGATTTTTCCATGCATAATATTTCAAATGCATTTAAATGATAAGAAAAACATTTAAAAGTTAAAAAGCTATTTGTAATTATAAATTATATGAACGAAAGTAGATAGATTCTCAAATTTTATTATTTTTGTTCTATAACATATTTTTTGTAGTTAAAAACTGTTCAATCAATGATAAATCATTTATTTTATTCCATAAGCAATAATGCATAAAACATTCTCCATAAATTGTATCGAATTTCATCAATTATTCCTTATTATATCATGCTAATGTTACATTTTCTTTAAAATAAATTAACATTCTGAATTAATTTATAATTAAATACTACGTTATATACAATGAAATAGCATTCAAATAACAATGCAGTTTAAAATTTTATGTGTACAATAAATAAAATTTAATTAAATACTAAAATTTAAAAATTTAATAATATATAAAATAATGCAAAAAAAACTATATATTTATTATTAAATACGTTTTTAAACAACTATGATCTTTTTTTTATTTGATGCAAAATAAAAATTGCTTGAAATCCAAAAATAACTAAAATAAAATAAATGAAAGATTATGTATGTAAGTAGAAAAAAATGGCATTTTCAATGGAGGTGGTCACCTGACTAAAACAAATGATTTGCAATTTGTGCTTAGTCCCTTTTACTGCGACTGTTGATGGTTCGCCGACAGCGGATCACAACTGAAGAATTGTTAAATATCTGATCGGCATATGACAGCCTTGTGTAATGAGGTTTCAATTTTTTTTTTCACACAGCTTATATTACAGCTTGAGTTAACAAGACTTGAATTTTAACTAACACCTTCTTGAAAATCGCTACGAGACGCCGAAACAATTTGGAAGCCAGAATGAAAAAACAAGGTTTTAAATACGTTGACTTCTCGCAATCAATATGTAGGCGAAGCTTTGGACTTAAATAGCACACTCTTCCATAATAATAGCAGAGATTTCAGCCTGTTGTTGGCTCGCATTAATCTCACAAAACCGATTTCTAGATTCCGGTTCTTGTTTTTCTTAATAGTCACGAAGTCTTAAAATTGTATTGTCGTGGATGAAATTATAAATCACCTTTTTTCTCTCTCTCTCTCTCTTTCGAATGGAGCAGGACAAGTCTTCGACACTGGGAAAAGAAAACTGCCATGGATTACACCAGACCGTCTGAGACCATATGTCAAACGACACGTGATGTCTGGTCCGAATGTAAATTCGATAGAATGGCATTTTTCAATTCGAATGCACACATTATAAAAATACAGAATAAATCCGCAGAGTTCAAGCAGCTCTAAGGTTTTTTGAAAGAAGTAAATTATATCAATTGATGAATAGCTCAAAAAGAAAATAACAACAGATTGTTGTGAAATCGGATTTACAGCGAATAAATGATACGAAAAGAAATTTGAGAGGGAAAAATAAACAGCAAAGTAAGAAATGGCGCCGTTAGATAGATTAGAACACCCACGTTCTTTGATTCGACTGAATATTTGATTTTATAAAGTGCTGAGTGGAAACCGGGAATATCTTGAAACTAAAATAATTTAATTTAAATGCAAATCCTTGGATTCTATTTTAATACTCATCGCTTATTTTACTTGACATCGATAGGAAACAAACATAAAATTTCCAATTAGAATAAATTTAAAAAAGAATGTATCGAAAGAACTATAAATATTTAAATAAGAAATAATTGTCCCAATACATAATACAGAATTTAACTTATCCTTAAAGATAACTAAATTAGGTATAAGTAAGTCCTAATTTTTTTTATATCATTGTTTGTGTTTAGAAATTTTGTATAAAGAATGCTTTAATTTTTCACAACCTTAAAGTTATTGATATTGTAGTATATTATCTCATTATGTAATTTGGTACTATTTCTGTCAACCAAAGTCATTAAACTTCAACCTCCTAATTTTTGTCGTATTGATAAAAAGTACTATAAAAATGTTAGCACCTACAGATTGTCATCTCCTATTGCAAATCGCTTCACAAGAGCGAAATGGCATTGGTCCTTACGGAAAATTTAACATCATTACTTTTCTCGGTTTGACGCTTTTCGATTGGGTAAGGCATCGAGGCAGTTTCTTAATCATACATAAGCAACGCTATCCATACTTAAGTCATTTACCCAAAATTCTTAAGTATGTTGTCATATTGTATACTATTATTCTAATTTTAGATTTCGTATGTGTATATAATTTTCATTGTATTTTGTAAAAATCTGTAATTACGTATAATAATTCTTTTAAATTCGTTTGTTATTAATAACACTTATTGTAACTGTTTTCATACACTTTATTATTTCTTTTCTTTTTCCATGCCATTATATCACATGTATTCTAAAGTCATGTGACTGAAAATTCTGCGTTATTATCAAGGCAAGAATTCCTTAAAATAATTCAGTTGAATTAGAAAAGTGTATTAAATTGTTTTTAAATCCAATACGCCATAGAAAGATTTATATTTTTCCTATAAAAAATCATAATGTTTTCATCACAATCTGTTTTTTTCTAAAATCGAATGTTTTTCAGCTTTGCACTTTGCAAAGACTTTATGAGACATAGATGTATAATAAGCTTATTTAAATACAATAGTGTAAATTTATTGTATTTAAACTATCCTTTTTAACCTTACAATATATTTTTCACTACTGATATAATCATTCGTTCTAATTGAAACGATTTAAACTATAATATTCTTATTGATACATTAGATTTTCTATCTAATTAATATATGTTAATCATAATTTTTAATAAAAAGAATATTTTTGGTAATTAAAATAACCAATAGAATAGATTACTAACTCAATACAATAATGCTATTTTTACAGTTAATGAATTAAAGCATTTGTTAAAATAAACTTCAATACAAAAGCCTTTTTGGGAGAAAATAATTAAAGTATAAATATTAATAATTTTGCTAAGTATAAATATTAATTATTTTTCTCTAAATATAGGAGTTTCTAGTATAAAAAAAAACTTACTAGGAACTCAGGAAAAGTATTTAAAAATTTTTTAGTGACAGTATTTAAAATTTAATTTTTTTTATCATGTACTGCAAACTTATTTACAAAAAATATAAAATTTTATGTACATAAAATTGAATGAATTACAGCAAAATCATTTATATAATATAAAATGATTTTATTTATTTTGAAATTTATATTTATTCTAAAATTGGGAGTTTTTAAAACATTTACGGTTATTAAAATAATGGTTAAAATTGCAATGCTTGTTGCTTTATTGGTTTCATTATTAAATACTGGTTTTCCAATTTTCTACCTTTCTAGATATTAGAAAATAATTTATTACTATTTTCCTGATGGATGATTATAATAGTTGTTTACTTTTCTTAGATTATCTTTTTGTTTTACATTTTCGAAGAAAAACAACAACGATTTACAATGAACTCTTGAGAAAAAAATTATTCATTTCTAAATTTATTTCCTTAAACTCCTTGAAAACATTTTTTGTGCATAACCAAGTAAAGAGCTTTCCAGCTTTGGTTCAAACATACCATAGCTTTAGAATTATTTGGTGTTAAGTGTAAGTCAAGGGTTTTCAATTAGAAATTTAATTCATTCATTTCTTAATTTACTTTCTCTATCGCCCTACCAAAAAAAAAAAAAAAAATTTCCACTTCCGATAAAGAGCTCTAGGCTCTAGTGCAAAAATTCCATATCCGTGGAATTACATAGTATTATTTTACATTCCTTGAAAAATATTTTTTTCTTGTCTCTCTGTAAATGGCTCCATTTTTGGAGCAAAAATTCCGTACTCTAGATGTATTAGACATCATATAACACAGTTAAATAGGCTGCTGCTTTTGATTAAAAATTGATTCCTTAACTTATAGTCTTAACTCTCCTCACAATCCTTGAAAAACCATTCTGTTATCTTCGATGAAAAATTCTTAATTTAGTGAAAAATTATCGTATCTTTAATGTAATCCTTTTTTTTTATTTTTATTTATTTATTTTTTTTATTATTATTTTTTTTTTTTTGAATACTTTAAAATTTTCTTGGCTGGCATCCTTGCTGAAGTCTATCAACATTTTTTAGTTTAATTCTTTTTCCATTTCCTCTAGTTATGAATGTAGGTTCTTCGCCATACCGCGCATTCTAAAATTTTCGTCTTTAGTACGTACTTTTTTTCAACTTTAACGAAAAAAAAAAACACTTTCAAACGCTGAGGATTTCTGCCAAACATCTGATTTTGGAAAAAATGAAATTCCCTGAATTTTCAATTCGCCAAGGTAAAATGTAATATAGTCTCTAAAATTCTAATATTTCTCTTCCATATTTCACGATGATCTGATACTTTAATATCAAGATAAAAATAGATAAAGATAAGGATAAAGGCTATAGTGACATTTCTTTATTCTCTTCTAGATCCATATTCTAATTAAACTTCTTAATTGAATATTACAATTAATTTTTCTCTGTCAATTAAGCAATGACATTTTATAAATCAATAACACAGTTAACTTATAACTGAATATACCCATAACATCCTATTAAATCGATTTTTATGAGCAACTGAAAACTTATTGAAATATTGAAATAAGAAATTTCTATGCTTTTTTTAATCATATATCGTACTTAAATTTTTAGTACCATGTATTTAGTTTCGTTATCACTATTGTGAAATGATACTGATACTTTTTCACATATTGTATACATATATACTAGTTGATTGCTTATTAATAAATTACTACAATAATTTTAGAAATTGTAATCTTAATATTCAACAAATGGTTATATGAAAATCTTACACATATTTTATATTTTCGCTTGATAAATTAATGCGGGCTTTCTTAATAATATCACTTGTCGTAATTTTATTTATTTGAAAATTCAACTCAATATAATTTTTTATATATGAATATCTTTGTAATAACATACATAAAATAATTTTTAGTATCTCTCAAAAAGAATATTTACTTTCATAACAATATATATAATTAGTTTTGCTAATTATTTCAATTTTTATTTTATTCAATTTATTTTTATATTATTTTTTAATTGTGTAAAGATTAATTCTAGAATTAGAAGAAATTTAAAATTAAAAGTGCAAATTTAAATAGTAATTATATTTAATTCTCTCACAGAATCATTAAATGTACTTGAGCGCAATTTTGAATGGAATATTTCATGAGATTTTAATTAAAAATTAATATAAATTATTTATTTAAATATAATACAAATTAATTACTAAAATTAGTATAATTTATATAAAATTATTTTGCATTCTTAGTGAAAAATGTTTCATGTATCATCTTAAAAAGCTTATACTATGGTGAAAATATATTCCTTAACCTAAAAAATACTGGGTATTATTACATGCTTAATTATATAATGTGTATTACATACGTATTTTTGTCTAAATTAATTCATTTATTTTATAAACTCTTTGAACAATTTTTCATTTTACACTCCGGACAATCTTTCTTTTTCCCTGTAAACAGCTCTAATTCTGGTTTACAAATTCTGAATCCTCTGAAATACTAGAGATTACTTACGTTATTATGTATGAAGTATTATATTAATGCTAGTTTTTCCTCCTAGTTCCAAATTTTTCTATTAATGCTCTCATTTTTAATTTCGTCTACTTGCACTTTTTTAAATTTCCTTCTTGAAAATAAATCCCTTAATAGAAACGCCTAATATAAATTTTATACCAGCATAATACATTATTTGTCAAAAATAATAAGAACTATAAAAATTTCATATCTCTTTTGTAACATACGTAATTCCGCTCTAAATATTGCTCTCGTATGCATGATTAGCAATAAATCTGTTTATTTTTTTATTCATCTCTTCTCGCAATTCTTAAAAAGTTTTTCTATTTTCTTTAGATAACGAGCTTTAACTTCAATACAAAAAATATGTACCTTTATTCCTGATCATTACTTGTGTCATTAGAAATACATGTGGGGCATCACTTGAACTTTTTGATGGAAAATATTTTTACTTATTTTCCCAACAAATTATTACAGAAATTTTTTACATCCTCTATAAGGAACTCTATTTCCAATTAAAATATTATTTGTTTATACAAATACTAGTAATAATATTATAGTTTAAATATACGAAACTAACGAAAAATATTTAAGTTTAAGACTTTCCTTAAATTTACTTAAGTAAAGAGTTAAGTAAGTAAGAAATTATTCGGTAAAGATTTAAATAAAAACAAAAAAACTGCCTTGGTTTTCTAAAAAAAATAAGTTTAAAGTTTGCAAAGAGTATAGAAATAGGAAAAATTGAATAATAATTTATACTATTCAATTATCATACAATGCTTAAGAGCATTGCAAATGGAATTCGGTCATAATTTCTCATGTTGATAAATAGAGAGCTTATACAGCATGAGAATACCTGAGTGTGATAAGTTTATTTTTAATAGGACCTAACGTAAGTCATTTGGTATACCACAGAAGGAAAATATCAGCTTTATTCTATGACCATGGTGAAATTATCTGTCAATTAACTGCGCTTAATGGATTTGATTGGTCAATAATCAAGTATACTGAAACGAACATAAGGAAAAAAATAAATGATATATTCAAGGATAAAATTTGAATCAAAAGGAAATATAATACCAAATTTAAAGATCCTTTGAGTTATAATTTTATTTAGTAAGTTTTCTACACTAAGTTTTATCATGCGTTAAAATAACTTTTTTCTTGGAAAGGAAATTTTTATACTTAATTATATTATTAAAGAATAAAATATGAAAAAAATATGCTTGCAAATCATAACTCAAATAGACACACGCCTGAGACCCTGCATTGACCGATTGTCTGATATTTTGGTACAAACTAGTTGTTATTCAAATTATACATTGTTTGGTATAAGTTCTTATATTACGTTTGCAAAAAGTAAAAGTTTAAATTAGTATGCAACTTTGTGAAATTAAGTTATATTATAATTATCATTTTTATACTTCCTAAATGGTATGTTTTGATTTAATATTGATGCTATATTTTGTTAAAACTACGTTTTATTATTTATTAATTTGCCTTTAAATATATTTTAGTAAATACTATACTGAATTAAACGCTTATTTATAAATAAAACCAAATAGTTTAAAAACATTAATAATTTGAATTTTGCATAGAAAAATATCCCAGGAGAAACTTTAAAAGATAATCACGAAGCAATAAGGAAAATTGAAAAAAATGCAACAAATAAAAAGGATTGCTCGAATTTTCAAATTTCAGTAAATAAAGAACATTTAAAAGTGTCTAAAAATGTAATTTGAAGAAATCTTAAAAATTGGATTCTCTATGGTCTAATAATAGGAATTTTCTAAAAATAAAAAATAATAAATAAATAAGTAAAAAACTACATTTTTTAAATTCAACATGAAATTTTAGACAAGAATTCCATTGTTTAAAGAATTCCATTAGTCTATATTATACCAGCAGTATTTTCTTCGAAAAATTCTGCTAATATAACACTGATTTTTCTACTTTAATAAAGGATAGATACAGCAAAAAAAATTATAACTGGAAAGTAACTGATGCAATGATAGATTAAATGTAAATAAAATAAAACCAAGAATTTGGGAAAGAGAAAGATATTTTTAATAAAAATTTTTAATTAAACTAGAGTAAAAAGATTCATACTAACTTCTTTTACAATTCATGAAAGTTTGAAGCTTTCCGTGAAAAGTATTTAATATGAAATTTTAAAATAGATAAGGAACAATTACAATAAAATCTTTCTCGTTTATAATTGATTCTTAAAAATTTTCGTGAATAATATTTACTATTTTATTTTTGGAATAAAGAAGTTTTATTTTTCCAATAAATAAATAATTTAAAAGTTTTCTGAAATCAAGAAATTATATAAATCTGTAAAAGTATATATATTTATCTCAAGTTTGTATATTGAGTAAATGGATTGTAATATTTATATGGATATACTTATTGATGAATTAATGCCTTAATTACTCAACTTATTTGAGAAAAAGTACATTTAAATTAAATGAGAGTTATAATTAATGAAAATCAGTAGACAATAACAGGAATTTCATTTTCTAAGTAAAATAAAATTATAGATCTTAATTAATTCATAATAAGATAAAACTAAAAGAAATATTCAATGGTTAAAGTTATTTCGAACACAATTATTTTGACTGAAATGCATAAAATCATAGGTTCATGAAACTGCAAATTTATTTTTTGTAAATGAATTTATATGAATTAACTTTTAAAGTAACCAATATTATAATTATGTTATATCATATGAGAAATATAAAATATGGAATAAAATCACAGTATTTTAATTAATAAATAACACTATACACATGTATATGCGTAATAGATTTTTTATTTAAAAACTTGCAGAAAAATTAATTCAGAACCGTAATATTAATTTCAATCTTTAATGGTTTAAAGATTAAAAATATAGTTTTTCCTTTAATTTTTTAAAATTTTAATTAATTATGTTGTAAATTAATATTTCATCAAACATAATACTTTATAGCTAAAAATTCATACATGAAATTTTAATTCAATCAAATTTAGAGTTATATTCAATTTTCCAAAGAAAAGGATTAGTTTTCCAAGAAAAGATCGGGTCTGTTGAACCCAGTAGTGCATCAAATCGGCTTCAAATTAATTAACAAAACGATGTCTTAAGGTACTGATGGCATTCTTTAGTGGGTGGGAAGGGAATAAAGGTAGCCGGCAAGATACAACCAGTTTACAGGTAGTTATTATCCACAGCAACCAGCTGCAACCACCCTCTGTAGCGTAGGAGTTTAATTAATAGACAGCACTTAATAAATGGGTTTCAACTCCCTCTGTTTTGCTTTCTTGAAACTTCTCTCTGATTGGCTCTTACCATGATGTATGATCGGGGATTTCTTTGTTTTAGTGACGGATTGCCCACCGTATGTATCGTATTTATTTTACTGGTGAGGGAGGAGGCGAAACCTTACAGTTAATTACCTCCAAAGATTTAACCGGAATAGGCTCACCTGGGAAGAACAGACGGACATATTGTCCGGCCACACCCTGGGCTTCTGCAGCAGAAATAAGCCATTTAAAACAAAGCAAGACATTATGATAGAGGAAGAAAATTAACTTTATCAAATTTTTGGTCTCTTGTTAGTTAATCCCAAGCAGCGGGGAGTGGCGATTGCGTCAAGCGTTTGTTATTATTTTTCGAATTGACCTATCCATATGTTGCAGAATGTTAAGAAGCCGTCTGTCAGATCGAATTAAAATCTTGCCACAAATGTGGAGTGGGGTGGGAGTTGACGTAAGTCTTTATTTTGAGAGAATGATTGATTGCCTTGGCCTCTTAAAATTTTTATCAAAGTTTCACATTGAAATTTTTTTAATAAGTTGGCTCCCGACTTTTTGACCAACCCTGATGCAAATATGCTAAATAATGCATTACTTTTAATATACTTTCCCTCGACATACATCATTGAAAAAATATATTGAAAATAATATTTTTCTTTCAGAGTTCTTTATAATTTTAGTACAATCTTAGTTCAAATGCATTGAAGAAAACTATAAAACTTTCTCTCACTGGAATCATTGAATCTCATGAGTAAACATATTAAGCAATATAGTTAATAATAAGTCTATATATTACGTCATAAAATCATTAAACATCATTAAAAATCATTTGACCAAAATATTTGGTGAATATCTTCCTTAGCAAATATATTTCATACTTTTAAATCAACCCTGATACAAAGGCACTAAATATGCAATATTTTTAGTAAATTTTAAAACATTGATGTTTTTGAATAATCATTAAACCAATATATTCAACGTTTTTCTCAATAAGTTATTTTCACTTTTCTAGATCTTTTCTGGTGCAAATTTATTATATAAAGCGATATTTTAGCAATCTTTCAACCACTGAAAATCCTGAATCAATACATTTAATAAAAAATTTTCCTGATATATAATTTTTAAGTCCCTTTTTAAACTTGGTACACAAATCCACTGAGTAAAACAGTTAGCAAATTTTCAATTATTCACTAATTTTCTTGAGTCAATATACTTAGTGAGTATGATTTTTAATAAAGTATTTCTTGGCTTCTGGACTAATTTTCCTATAAATTTTTCAAATAATGTAATATTTTTAGTAAAATTTCCAATCACAGAGATTTGAAAATTTACAAATATGTTCGATGTATATCTTTCTTTATAAATTGCTTCGACCTTCTTAGATTAACTCTTAATTAATGCTCTAAATAGCTAAATGACTTTGTAAAAAATTTCAATGATTGAAATTAGTGAACTTCATTAAACAGTGAATATATTTAATGAATACCTTGCAGGAAAAGTTGCTTTTAAGGTTTTGGATCAACCCTGATGGAAATGCATTAAAAATATAATATTGCATAGCAAACTTTCAATTGCTGAAATCATTGCACTAACATTTTCAGTGAAAATCTTTCTTGATAAGTTATTCTTAGATTTCTTCGCCAACTACAATATAAAGCGACTGAAAGATATTCTTAGCAATATTTTAGTTATTAAACTTCATGGAACAATCTTTAAAACTCAATGAATAAACATTTTTAGTAAATGCATTTCTTAATAAATTATGGAATGAATTTGATGCAAATGCATTGAATAATGCAATGTTTTAGCAAACTTTTAATTACTGAAATCATTCAACTTCATTAAACAATGACTGAGTCTCATTAAACATTTATTTTTAAAGAAAACTTTAATAATACATTTTTATCAGACTTCTAGATGAACCCTGAGATAAAAGATAAACGCATTGTTTAATGCAATGTGTAACAAATGTTTTGTTCATTTAACTTTACTTTAATGATTGAATTATTGAAAAAAAGCAAATTTGTAATTTGCATAGTTGTATCTTCAGACTTTACCACTTTGAATCTGGCTTTAAAAAAATAAGATTTTATTCATATTGATTTTCTAAAATATATTTATTTATAAATTCTACAGTTTCAATTTTTATCATAAGATATAAACATTTTAATTTATCATACGAATATTCAAATCAAAGCACAAGACTTACGGTTTTTTATTTTCTCAAGTCTAAGGATTAGAGATTTTCTAAGAGAATGATGAATTAGAACGATGCTTGAAAAACTGTAGAAGGTTGAGGACATCTGTTATCAAGCAGATATTCTCAAACTTACACAGTTTTACGATGAAATATTTTGCCAAATTAAGATTTTTTTTCACTGCCTAACCGCAAGAGTTAAGTTGATATAAAGTTAGTCTTTCTCTTAAAATCCTCCTTAAAGTACTTTTTTATTTGAAAATCATTCACATTGGAAAATTAAAAAATTATTAATAAGGTAAGATTTGTTTCATAAAACATAGATAAATGAAAACAGGTCATCGCGCATACTTGTAATAAGTTCCCTCATTTCATATTATTATTATTATATAAAAAGAAGACATTTCAAGAATAAATACAAGTTTTTACTCAAAAAACAATTCGTGCATCTCAATATATCATTGGTAAGAGTCTCCATAAAACAGCAATAAAATAATGCGAAAAAGGGCATTAACTAATTAATGCCTTAATTTTTTGTTCTCCATCTTTCCTAAGAAAAACACATAATGTGAATTAAAACTTTTATTGTTCTCTAATAATGTCTAAAATGTTGGCAAAATTAGCAACTCCACCAAATGAATTAGGTTAACGCATTGAGAACGTTTTGACAGCTTACGAAAAAATTACACAATTCGGTGGAATTTCTATAAGTATTACCCACAATTATCAGCTTTGCACAATTTTCAGCATAAACTTGGATTTAATAAGAATAAAAAAAAATTCAATAAATGCTTGCTCTTTTCTTGATTTTTATAATCACTAAAACTAGTTGACGAAAAAAAAAAGAGAAATAGACTTAAACCTCTGGGAAAACGGTGTGCATGTAGTTAATGGATCTAATATAATGTAAGAACATTTATCCTTTAATGTAATAAATTAAGTGCAATGCGTGTGTAATTAAAGTACTTTTTAAAGAAAATAATTACTGTCATGAAAAAAGATTATAATTAAAAGAAGTGTTGGCTTACTTTTAATGATCTCTATATATCATGAAAAAATTTTATTTATTTTTAAACGCATCACACTATCTAAAAAATGTAAATTTTATCATTAAAAATAAAAAATCTTACATCAGAATGAGTTCTCGGCGTATCTGTCAGCTCAAATATTAATATTATGGCCTTCAATTTAACTATTTCTGAGTCAGATTATATTTAATGCATAAATAATTGTAATTGTTTAGAATCAACTTTAAACTGTATATTCTGAACAAATTATCAAAAAATGATGTTAAATTGACAAATAAAATAAAAAAATAATAGTTTTCAATGCCTTTTATTTTTATTCTATAAAATTATTAAATAAATCGAAATATTTCGAACTGAAATATTTCTAAAAAATATTCATATAAATAAAATTAAATTAATAAATCAGGCAAAAAATATATTTCTGAAAATAATTTTCTGTTTATAAATTGATCAATTTATAAACAGGATACAAAATCAATTTGCAACGCTTGAATTAAATCAAGGATTTGATTTTGCAAAGACAATGTTTCATAGGCTCTTCAGTATGCCTATAATTAAGAAAAATAAATTTAAAACTTTTAAAAATTGTAAAGAAATAACATTCCCAATATTTATTTAAAAATTATTTAATAATTATTACGCTGGACATTTTATTAAATATATTTTTACATAGGCAAGAAATAAATCAATCCCATTTTCTTTTCAAATTAAGAATGTCATTTAGTAACTCACTCATATATCTATGAATAAAAATTTTTAGTGAATAATTTAAATACTTTCTGAAATCAGCTGGTTGGGATTTGTGGCGCAAGGTCCAAAAATGGACGAGCTGCGTCAAAACTATGATTTCGTGTATAAATATTATTTCAAAACCCAAGCAACATTAAAATCTTAAAAAATAAAAAGAAGTTGTATATAATATAATAAAAGAGCTAGGAATATATAAAGTAAAAGCGAAAAATAAAATTTCAATAATCTAAAATTTAAACATTAATTAAATAAAATTCAAGAAACCTGTTGCTATCAAAAATGCAAATAGGTTTCTGTGGGGTGGCTCCCCCAGCAAATCAGACATAGTTAAAGTATCAGTTTTAAAAAATTTTAAACGTTGATGGTTAAAATAATGACATGAAATTAAAATAGGATATAAATTGTATGTGGTTCATCACACGTTTCACACCACGGATTTAATTCACTTAGAAACAAATGTCTGTGTGTGAAATGTGTGTGTCTGATACGAAGGCGAGTTAATCCAACATCGGCACTTCGTAACTTTTTCAGAAATTTTAGAGCAATATTCTAAGAAGTATATAAGAATGTTTTCAAGTAATTTGGTTGAAAATATAATTTAACTAATTTATGATTTAACTTAGTTATATTAAATTTTATGTATTCATGACAATAAAAATATTTATTTAGTATATATAGTGTTGTGTCATATTTTTTATCCATTTTTAATGTATTGTGAAGATTGATTTTTTTTTATTATTTATTTGAAATTTTATTTATTAATATCTAGTATATATGGAGTGATAGATACTTAATTGCATTTACAGCAGTTTAAAAAAAAGAAATAAATGTTTGAAATTTTCTAAAGATGAAACATCGATTGCATGTAAGAATTGATTTAAACAAAGTGAGTAAAAAGTAGATAGTTATAAGTTGATTTAGGTTATAAATATAATCTTTCAATCCTTACAACAATACATGCAACAAATAGTATACTAAATACAGTTTATATCTGCCCAATATTCAGAGCAATGACTCGTGGTATTAAATTTCCACTCTAGAAATATTTGTTCAAAATTTTCATATTTACATGTAACGATTTATATATGTATTTATAACCAAACTGTTTAAATTCTCTTTGCATCCAAAAGTTCCACTCCTAATTTTTTAATTATTAATTTAGAAATATGTTTCAAAAGTATAATTTAAAAAACTTTTCTTATGTTTTATAAAAATGAGAAACAAAGAGAACAGTATAAGAAAAAAGTCCATTTGTACGTGTTCCATCTTTTTGAGCTTGTATTTAACTTGTTTGCAAAACAGATCACAGCATCAAAGTAATAAAATAAGATGTTTAAACAAATAACAATTACATGCCCTGAAACGAAACTAATTTGATAAATGAAATAAGGTTTCGATTTGGAACCTAGACCCAATGCAGGTGCTCTAAACTTGCAGTGGACAAGAAAAGCAAAACAGCTTGCGCATAAATAGTTCATCACCTCGTTCAAATATCAAATATTTGGGTCCACGCCTATGTGATGAAACCTGTATAAAGAGAGGAAACAAAGACAAAAAGTCACGTGGTGTGGAGTGCAAT
>JAPDSC010157478.1:9601-38669 GCA_026290005.1 Latrodectus geometricus | reverse complement strand
AGGGATGTACTGTGAGCGTATAGGACTTGGCTAGCACTGGTGCAGCTGGTCTGCATCCCCTTGTTGGACTCGGTGGTGGGTGGTGCGGTCAAGTCCCGAAATTTTATAATTTTTAATGGATTCAACAAACTTTTCTTATCTCCCACGGGAGCATCTTATGAATAAAATATCGGCAAAATTTTATGTCGTTAAAAGAAAAGAGAACACTTTTTCAAGTGTTTCTCCTTTTCTTATTTCAAAAGGTATATCGGCAGCAGTAGGAGAGGTTAAAAATATTCAGAAAATGCGCTCTGGTGATCTTCTGGTGGAGGTTGCATCAGACACTCAAGCAGCCACAATTTCAAATATGAAATATTTAGCTAATTTAGAAGTGACTGTTCTACCTCATGTTAATCTTAATTTCACACGTGGCGTCATCTCAGCCAGGGATTTGTTGAACACGCCGACGGCGGAGATTTTGGAAAATATGCAAGACCAAAAGGTCTGTGGAGTTAAACGCATTCAAGTCAGAAGAGATGGTGTGTATATAGACACAAAACATCTCATTCTGACATTTGCGACTCCAGACCTTCCAAAATATGTCAAAGCAGCATATTTGAATCTACCCGTCAGGCCGTACATTCCAAACCCACTGAGATGTTTTCAGTGCCAGCGTTTCGGACACTCGAAGAGCGCTTGCAGGGGCAAACTCACCTGCGCAAGATGCGCGGTGGTTGGCCATGATAGTTTAAACTGCAATGCGAAGGAGAGGTGTGTCAACTGTCAGGGTGATTACCCCTCCTATTCTCGAAGTTGTCCACACTGGATACTTGAAAAAGAAATAGCCACGGTTAAGATTAACCAAAAGATCTCATATCCTGAGGCTAGAAGAATAGTCACTTCACGAACTCCACAAGCTGGAGTTAGTTATGCAACCGCCGCCAGGAAAGTATGTAAATCCAGTAGCACCCAAACAGATCTTGAAATAACCTCTCCATTATTGCCCCAGAACCCGTTTAATAAAACGAAAACCTCCACATTGAACATAATAAAAAGAAAAGCTCCAACAGCAAAATCGAAAGCAATGAAGGCTCACAAACTAAAATCATCTAAGGAGGGTCTTTGTAAGCCCTCCTTATCCACCCGAAAAGCCTTGTCCCTGGAAGCTGACGCGGTATCTCTTCATCCCTCGGACGATGATATATCGTTCGAGGAAATGTCAGATGATATGCCTTCCAGCTCCGGGAGAGGAGCTTTTCAAATTAAATAATAACTTCCTTTGTTTCATGGAACTGCCATGGTTTGCGTTCCCATCTTGATGACATCAAGTCTTTAATGTCAGACCATAACCCCGCAGTCGTAGCTCTTCAGGAAACTTTCCTGAAGTCTACAAACAACATTACTCTGCGTGGGTTTAAATGCTTTAGGAAAGACTGTGGTGACGATGGTGCAGTGTCTGGAGGTGTTTGTATATTAACATCCAATAACTACCCCAGCACTGTCCATCCAATCAATACAACTCTACAGGCTGTAGCTGTTAGAACTAACACAACTTGCCTGATTACAGTCTGTAGTTTATATTTACCACCACATGATGTCATCCGTCAAGAAGAACTTGATAAATTAGTTGATCAGCTGCCTACACCGTTTCTCTTAGTAGGTGACTTTAACGGACATAATCCTCTGTGGGGAAGTGTTGATACTAATTCTCGCGGTCGTCAGATAGAGCAATTTATTTCTGATAATTGCCTCTGTCTGATTAATACCGACGAGAAAACATATTTCCACACACCCACAAGAACATTTCATTCTCTCGATCTGGCCATTTGTTCTCCTTCACTTCTGCCATTGTTGAATTTAACAGTAGGAAAGGATCTGCACAATAGCGATCATTTTCCTCTTGTCATCTCCCAGACTGGAGGTAGTAGTGTGCAACAACGTGTACCTACTTACGTGTACAGTCGGGCAGATTGGACAGTATTCACACAATTGGCAGTCGTTGATGATGAAATGTTAATGATCGATGATATTGATGTAGCCGTTCATAAAGTCACTGAAACAATTATAAGTGCAGCTGATGCAGCAATACCCAAAAGTTCTTCTACTTTAAAAAGGCGTTGCAAACGTGGTGGAACGTTGAATGCAGAGAAACTTACAAAAAACAAAGGAAGTTATGGGGGCTATTTCGGAGGTACCCCACAACGGAGAATCTTATTGCCTTTAAGAGAGCAAAAGCATTAGCTCGCAGAGCTCGTCGTCGGAGTCAGAGGGAATCTTGGTCTCGTTATCTTTCTTCAATAACATCTTCCACATCCAGTAAGCAGTTATGGAGAAGAGTGAAAGCAGCCAATGGTATTTATAGGGAATTCTCTATTCCTGTTTTAAAAACCAGAGCTGCTATACACTCTTCTCCTAAGGACATCGCTAATGTCCTTGGTGAAACCTTTTGTAGTGTCTCAAGTACTGACTCTTACAATTCTTCGTTTTTAAGGATTAAGAGTCATGCTGAAAAAACACCAATTCGTTTCAACCATGGGCAAGCTTTACCTTATAACAGCGAATTTCGGATGTTGGAACTGGAGAAAGCATTGAAACAGGCCAATAATACCTGTCCAGGTCCAGATGGAATCAGCTATTACATGCTTCAACATTTGGGTCCAGAATCCTTATCGAACTTATTGCAACTGTTCAATAGGATCTGGACTCAAAATGAATTTCCATCTTTATGGAGTAAAGCTATAGTGATTCCGATTCTCAAGCCTGGTAAGGATCCTTCTGAACCTTCACATTATCGACCAATAGCTCTGACCAGCTGCTTATGTAAGACTCTCGAACGTATGGTCAACGCCCGTCTCGTATATATCTTAGAAACAAATAAATATATTCCTATGTATCAGAGTGGCTTCCGTAAAGGAAGATCCACTCTAGATAATATAACATATTTGGAGACCCAGATTCGCAACGCATTTGTGCGAAGAAATCATCTGGTCTCCATTTTCTTTGACATCGAGAAGGCATACGACCGTACATGGCGATATGGAATTCTCCGTACATTATATGATTTTGGATTCAGGGGTAATTTGCCGATATTCCTTCAAAATTTTTTACGCTCCCGTGTTTTTAAAGTTCGTATTGGTTCCTATACATCCAATACTTTTATACAATCTGAGGGTGTTCCTCAGGGATCTATTTTAAGTGTAACCCTTTTTAGCCTGTACATAAGTAACATTTTACATCACCTTCCACTATCAGTTCATGGAACATTGTTCGTTGATGACCTGCAAATATCATGTCAGGGGTCAAATATGCGATTAATTGAGAGACAATTACAAACTGCTGTAAATAAATTAGCTGCATGGTGTGCTGAAAATGGCCATACTTTATCTCCTGGCAAGAGTAGTTGTGTCTACTTCTGCAGGAAGACAAGCCAGCATAATGATCCAATAATTTACATCAACAATACGCCAATACCTGTAGTCAATGAGGTTAAATTCCTGGGAGTGATTTTCGACAGAAAATTGACCTTTCTTCCGCATATTTTACATTTGCGGAAGAAGTGTGAGCGATCGCTTAATATCCTCAAGGTGTTATCAAATACATCTTGGGGTGCAGATCGCTCGTCACTCCTTCGGGTTTATCAATCTCTGATATTATCCCGCATTGACTACGGATGTGTTGTGTATGGATCTGCTAGGTCTTCTGTCTTACGCAGATTGGACACTGTCCACCACTCTGCCTTGAGAATATGTTCTGGCACATTTCGCACATCACCCGTCCAGAGTCTATATGTAATATGTCATCAATTACCACTAGACCTGCGACGAATGCAGCTGTCTCTCAATTATTATGCTAAAGTTATATCGACCCCTCATCATCCATTACACTCCATGGTTCCAAATGCCTATATTAAAAGACTGTATGATGCTCGCCCAATGAGCATCCCACCTTTTCTCACACGCATAAAGTCATATTTGTCTTTGTCTGATCTATGTGATTTGCGGATTGAATCAATAAATCACTTTGCTCATCCGCCTTGGTATCACCCGACATTTGATTTTAATTATTCCTTTGCTCAATACGGAAAATCTGACACAGCACCTATTGTCTTTCAACAGCTATTTTCTTCTCATCGCTGTCAGTATGAGTCATACAAACCTGTATTCACAGATGGATCTAAATCTGCAGGACATGTGGGCTGTGGCATTTTTATCAATAATACATGTTTTAGTTACAGCCTACATCCGTCCTGCTCCATCTTTACTGCTGAAGCAACAGCTATTTACTACGCTCTTCAGCAGGTGAATACAGATGACTATCGACAATTTTGTATATATACTGACAGCATGAGTGTTTTGGAAGCATTGAGAGGCAGTAGTTTTAATTGTCATCCTGTTGTGTCAACAATTTTCAGAGTATTGGAATCCCTTGCTGGCAAGGGTTACAAAATTTTATTTTGTTGGGTACCAAGTCACGTAGGTCTTGATGGAAATGAGAGAGCGGATGCAGCTGCAAAAGCTGCTTCAGGTCAAATTTTACCATCAGTTCCGCTCTCTGATGTGAGAAAGGGTGTCAAAACATTTATATATTCCCTATGGCAGGAATCATGGAATTTGCAGGTTATCAACAAATTACATTCCATATTCTCATCCGTCACTTCATTGTCTGTTTTACCGCTACGAAGAGCAGATGTTATTTTAACTCGCCTTCGTATCGGACACACACGTTTCACACACAGACATTTGTTTTTAAGTGAATTAAATCCTTGGTGTGAAACGTGTGATGTACCATATACTGTTACTCATATTTTAATTTCATGTCCTGTTTTTAACTCTTACCGTTTTAAATTCTTTTTCACTGACCTTTTAACCATGCATGATTTAGTGGGGGAGTCACCCCACCGAAACCTCTTTTCCTTTTTAAGGGAAATTGGTTTCCTTCATTTTATTTAAATTTTATGAATTTTATATACTTATACTGATTTTGATTTTAAAGTTATTATATACAATTATTTTTGTGTTTTAAATTTTTAATGTTGAGTTTGGGTTTTGCCTAAAATCTATGAATAATCTTTAAAGCTTAATTTTTGGCGCAGCTTGTCCTCTTTGGACCTTGCGCCATAAAACCCAACCCAACAACAACAACAACAACCACGGTGAGTTCTACGGTCGCTTCTGATACATTGATAATTTGGTAACATTGCTCTTTTACAGCGCAGACCATCAATCCATACCTTGTCAAATGCCTTCGCAACATCCAGAAAAAGGGAAGCCACTGCATTATTAGCAATGATATTTCCAGAAATAAACTCAACAGCTCTGAGAAGTTGATGTGTGGTGGAATGTTGACTTCTAAAACCAAATTGTTCATTATTTATTATATTATTAGAATTAGTGAGGGATTGCAATTGCTTTTTAATGCAATATTCAAATAATTTAGAAATTACTGGGAGAAGACTAATGGGTCTATAAGCATTTGGGTCTCGGGGGTTTTTACCACCCCCTTTGAATATTGGTGCAATAATCGCTTTTTTCCAGAACGAGGGGAAGTAATTTAGGTGAATTAGTTTATTAAACAATTTGGTTAAGAAGTATATGAATTTAAGTGGAAGATGTTTAAGCATGTTATTTGTAACTCTGTCGTGACCGGGTGCTTTCTTGGGGTGTAGATTTTTGATGTATAGCATAATTTCCGATGGAAGAATTATGTTGGTGTTGTTGTGTTGAATATAATTAGAATTAACGGTTTTATTAACTGTTTCTTTTATTTTATTATCTTCTGAGTATATGATGTTATTTGGTGTAAGTTGTTTACTGAAAATTTTGCCAATTGAATTTGCTTTGTCTGTATCAGTGTAAATAGTTTCGTTATTCTCAATTAAGGGTGGGATAGTCATGTGCTTTTTCTTATGGAAGTTGATGGTTTTCCAGAGGGAACCATCTGCTGCCGTAAGGGATGTGATGTGGTCGGACCATTGTTTTTCTTTATATTGTTGGATTTCTTTTTTCAGTGTGTTATTGTATTTGTTGTAGGCCCTTCTATCTTCTGTGTATCTTGTACGTTGCCAGAGCTTGCGGAGTCTATTTCTGTGTTTAATTTTGTTTTTTAAATCTTTAGAAAGAAATGATATATTTTTGGTTATTTCAATTGGTTTGGCGGTTTTTTCATAACTGTTCAGTATACATTCCGAGATGTATTTGGTGGTGGTTTCTATTGCATCAATTGTGTTAATGTTTGTGTTATAATTAAAATTTTTATTGAGGTTTTTTGTGAATTCTTCCCAATTAGGGTTTAAGATGTGGTGAGTAGAGTGGTCAATGTATGTAGTGTCGAAAATACTCAGGACCGGGTTATGGTCACTGGTCATTTCTTGTAGGGTGTTTGTTTGTGATTTATGTGGGAAGTTTTTGGTCAATATGATGTCGAGGACGGAGCCGACAGCCCTTATGTGTCCACCGATTCGTGTGGGTGTTTGTGGTGCATGAATGTGGAGGTTGTTGTCGTTAATAATTTGTTTGAGTGCAAGACCAAATGTGTTTTCCCTATGGCAGTTCCATGATGTATGATAAGAGTTAAAGTCACCTCCTATAATTAATGTTGTACTGATATTCAAGATTTTTTGAAAATCTTCGTTAGGAAAAATGTTTCTTTCAAGTTTGTTTGGTAGGTATTTTTGTGGTGGAATGTATACTGAACTAATTTTAATTGGGGGTTTATTTCCCAGTTTAATTTCAAGGATAGTGGCTTCCATATTAGTGAGGGGGGGAGTGGGGATTTTAATATGGGGGATTATGGATTTAATAATTATTGCAGTTCCACCCGGTTGGCAGAATCTATAAGTGGAGTTTTGGTTATTTCTATCATTTCTATAAATATTGTAATTTCGTATATTAAAATTCTGGAAGTTGCGAAGGTGTGTTTCCTGTATTAAAAGTATGTCCGGGGAATGCAAATCAATAAAATCCCTCAATTCATCTAATTTGGCAAGAATGCCATTTGCATTCCAAGTACATACTCTTAATGATACCCCATTATTGCTCACGGTGTAGCAGATGTCTATCTCATAAGCATCATCACTGGAGGTAGGAGCTCAGCTCCAGGCACTCCGATAAACCCAAAACAGCTTCCCAGAGAAGATTGTTTATGTTTTCCTGAATGAAAACAATGTGAATTTTTTATTTACTCAATTTTAAAAGTATTTCCAATTTATATATCATTTTCGCATTCACTTAAGTAGAAGTTGGCTATGGGTCTATATTTTTTTATCATCATGTAGAAATTCATAGTTGAAAATTTCATTGAAATTAACAGTGTTGCAGTTTTTCGCTTTATCGAAAAAGTTCTTGTTTAGTTTCTGAATATCTATTTTAAGATCTTTTTCAATATTTTTATTACGTATGTAGAATGGAGCATTAGTAATTTGACGTAAGAGTTTTGTTTGGCAGATATTAATTTTTCTTTTATCAGTTATACCTATATTGTTCCAGATAGATGAGGCGTAAGTTAAAATTGGTCGAATCATTGCTGTGAAAATAAGTTTTTTCAAGTTAAGAGACACATTTGATTTTCTTCCTATGATGGGTTTCAGACTTCCTGCTGCGGCAGATGCTTTTGTGATGGTTTTTTTGTATGTGATTGGTCCATGTAAAGTTGGATGTCATAGTTAGTCCAAGATATTTGGCGGTTTTTACAAATGGAATTTCTGTATTAAATATGATTAGATTATTTGGATTTCTATTTTTGAGTTTGTGACGTCTTTTTTTGTGAAAAATGATTGTTTGAGATTTTTCTGCATTTATTTTGACGCGCCAGTTTTCACACCAGGTTTCAATTTTGTATAGTTCTTTTTGAGAATTTTGAAGGGCATTATTAAGGTTTGCAGATTCTGAAATTAGTGCCGTATCATCTGCATAAAAGGCAATATTTGAGGTGATTTTATCCGGAATAGGGAAGTCGTAGTTGAAGAGAAGATATAAAATAGGTCCAAGGATGCTACCCTGGGGAACTCCTGCATTTATGTTGAGCGTAAGTGAGATTTGGTCCTTGACTTTGACTTGAAAATTTCTTTCATTAATATAAGAAAAGATAATATGAATAAGATCTGAGTTTAAGTTGAGTTTGATTAATTTGTAAATAATTCCATCGTGCCAGACTCTGTCTAATGCAGGGCTCGGAGTTGTCCTGATATTCCTTAAATTCCTGATTTTTTAAAAAACGTCCTGAAATGTCCTTATTTTGCGAAATAAATCCTGGAATTCCTTAAATTTTTATTATATTCCTTTGAAAGTTTAATTTTAATTAATGATTTTATATTTTTCAGTAGTAAATTTTTCTTCCAGTGGAATATTTAATTGCTTCATATGCATAAAGAAAGAAAAATTCTTTTCTCCTTTTTTGTTCTCTTTCAAACAAAAAATAGGATTGTCAAACATTCGTCTACGCCTCATATTCGGCCATTGGTCACAAATGTCTGACATCAAAAAAATTTAGGTTTGGGTTAACCATTAAATTCTATTTTCTGCCTTTACATTCAAAAGTTTCTATTTTTAGTATTTATACAACTATTTATAATGATGCCGAAATTGTGATAATTATTTGCCTACGTTTATGCGCATGCGTGAAATGATTGATGCGCCATTTTGAACGATTCTGATAGATGTTTTGAAGAATGTTTATTAGCTACTTTAGAATTTATTTTTTGGAAACAATTTTCTTTTAAAAATGTCGAGGAAAATGAAATTTTCCGATAAATGATTGGAACTGCAAGATGGGAATAAATGGGTAATTAAGACGTGTTGACGATGTTCATTCTGCGGAGGGCTTCGTATGCAAAAGCAAATTCAGTGTTTTAAATATGGATTTTAGACAACTACTTGCTCATGCAGATGAATTAAAACTCAAAAAAGCTGTGAGCTCTTACAAGAATCAAACACTATTTACTATCAAGTCATCAAATTCATCGGAATTCTCAACATAGACTGTAGTAGTAAATAACAAATCAAGGCTTCCAGAAACAACATTAGAGAAAAGCATTTTAGTTTTAGTGGCAATAAAAAATAATTATTCTTTTTTTCTCGTTGAAAGATTTAGCTAACATTTACGAAGAAATTTTTGATGATTCCTCCGTAGCGAAAATCTCAACTTATTCGACAAAAAAAGTCAGATATATGATTAATTTTGGACTAGCTCCGTATTTCAAAACTCTTTTGTTTCGGGATATCGGCACTTTACATTTTGTTTTATTTTTCGATGAAGCTACTGCAAAACAAAGAAACAGTTGGATATTTATATCTCATATTGGTCTGATAAACAAGGAAAAAAATGTCATTTGTTACCTCGACTCACATTTTCTAAAACATGCTAAAGCCAATAAAATTGTAAAAAACTTTTTAAATTTTATTGAAAATAATGTTTTGAATTTAGAAAAATTAATGCAGTTGTCAATGGATGGACCAAGAGTTAATTTAGCTGTTTTAAAGCAAATAAATAGTGAATTGAGTAAGAGCAAAGTTTATCATTACTAATTGATTTGGGTACATGTTGCTTACACATAATCCATGGAGCACTACGTAAGGGTGTTCATAAAATTCATTGTAATATTGATTGGATTTGCTATAGATATTCATGAATTTTCAAACTATCTCCTGCACGTAAGGAAGATTATCATTCCTTACAGTTAGAAATACTGGAAGAAACTTTAGCTAGACACAGTTTCCTTCGTCATGTTGAGAGCCGTTGGTTAACTTTGGGCTCAGTTTGTGAGAGAATTGTTGAGCCATATAATGTTCTAAAGGAATATTTCATTGTTAAAGTACCTAAAGAGTCGAAATCTCTTTCTGATAGACATCTTCGGATTATAAAACATTTGAAAGACCCTAAAACTCTGGCATATCTGCATTTTGTTTCATTTTTTTGTAAAACTTTTGAACCATATTTAATTATAATGCAAAAAGTCGAACCTTTAGTACATGTGATGTATAGTAAATTAAATGAAATTGTTCGCAGTATTATGTTTAAATTTTTAAACCCAGAAAAAATCTGTGAAAAAGATTGAGTAAAGTTGCTACAAATTAATGTTGATTCAGGAAAAAATTGGTGAAATTTAAACAAGATTGAAATAGGTTATGGTGCAACAGCAATACTAGAAGAGCTTACTGATAAAACAACATTTCTACAAAGTCAGAAGCTGCTACATAGCAACTTCAAAGCATTTGCTTCAAAAACTTCCTATAACAAATCCTTTACTCAAAGATCTCCAGTGTTTGTCTCCTTATAATAGAAAAAATTAAGAGTCTAGGATCTCATTTAGCAGATTAATTCAGCATATTCCTCTTGTGAATAAAACTTCTTCAGACTTTAATAAGATGAATGAAGAGTGGATTCTTTGCATGTGTGAAGATGCGACTTTGCTTATGAATGATTATTATAATGACCAAAATATCAGTAAATATTGGAATGTAGTTTTCAATATAAAAGATGCTGGTGGTTATATAAAATATCCTACTCTCTCTAGAGTGGTTAGAGCATGTCTGTCGTTATTAAATGTAAATTCCCAACCAGAAAGAGGTTTTCCAAGGAGAGAGTTGTGACAAAAGAGAGAGCTTCTTTATCGGAATTAACAGTTCCAAGTTTACGGATTTGTCATGATGTTATTCGAATGCATGGCAATTCTGTTTCCTCCATTCCATATACCAAAGAAATGATGCATTATATTCAGAAATCTCATGCAGAATATGCATCATATATGGAAAAATCAAAAGATGTAACACAATTAGAGAAGAAAAGAAAGGATGAGGAAGATGTAAAAGCTACTTGTGAAAAAAAGTTTAAACAATCGCACCTATTAGAAAAAATTAATGAACTTGAGAGAGAAAAGAAAAATTTGCTTGTTAATCAGTGTGTAGCTCAAAAACTTTTGGATGATGCAACTAAAAAAATAGCATGTGCTATCAGTGATGATAATATGAGTGATGTGAAAGTTGGACAAATGATGCTGTCTGCTGCTAATGCAGAGATTGCATCTGTGAATGATAAGTTAAAAAAGTGCAGTATTAAAATATCGGAATTAAATGCTAATGCATCCAGTTCAAAATGAACATTATTCAATTATACATATATTAACTGTTAATTTAAAGTATTTATCATCTAACTTATTAATTTTCAGAAAATGTTCAGTATAGAAAGTTTAAATTTCTGTATCATTTTTCATATTGCTGTATTAAAAATTTAAAAATTCAGAATTTATTACATAGTTTATTCCTTTCTAAAATGTGTTTTATGCATAAAACAGAAATTAATATGTAAAAGTAACATTGGTTTTTTTTAAATTATTGAAATATGTCCTGAAAAATGTCCTGATATTTCTTGAAAATAGTGTCCTGAAAAAATAATTTCTGTACTCCGACCCCTGCTAATGCCTTGGAGACATCTAACATTGTCATGGCGGTGTAGAGATTTTTGTGAATATTTTTGCCATTAATTTCTGTAATTCGAAGTAGTTGCTTGGATGTTGATAGGTCTTTACGAAAGCCCTATTGTTGTGTAGGTAGATGTTGGAGATAATATTTTAGTCTGTTGTAGATGATTTTTTCAAATATTTTTCCAAGGTTAGGGAGCAAGCTGATTGGTCGGTGGTTTTCAGGTAGGCGGTGATCTTTATTTGGTTTCGGAAAAAGGATTACAGTTGCTGTTTTCCAGATATTAGGAAAATAAGAAATTTGTAGGCAATTGTTATAAATATTTAAAATTTTCTTAATGTATTCCAGTGGTAAATTTTTAATCATGCCATTAGAAATATTATCTGCTCCAGGTGCTTTTTTAATTATTAGGTTTTTGAGGATTTGTATAAGTTCCTCCAAGGTAGCAGGTTCGAGTGTCGCCGCAGTGGGAGTTGTGATGAGATATTCTCTAACAGTGTTGATTACATGGTTGGTGAATTTTTTGTTGATGTTTGCATTAGGTTGGAATTGGTTATATAGAGTTCTTGCAAATAGTTCTGCTTTTTCTACATTAGTGTAAATTGGGCTATTTGGTCCTATCATTTTGCTGCTTGTAAATTTTTTATTTTTAAGTTGTTTTGCAAGTGTCCATATTGAATTGTTGGAAGTACTTAAGTTTTCAATTTTATTATTCCATTTTTCATTTTTAAAGTCTTGGCATAGCTTTTTAATTTCTTTATTTAATTTATTAGTAATTTTCTTATATTTAGGATTCAAGGTTTTTTGGTAAGTTTTTCTAATTTTATTTCTTTCTTTAATGAGGTTCCTAATGTTGTCTGGTAGTTTTAAATAATTTTCATGGTGTTTAATTTCAAATGTGGCTTCTTTTTTGGCAGTTAAGAGTTCTTGATTAAGTTGATGAATGTCATTATTTATAAGGTTAATCATTTCTTTTTTAGTTGTATGTATTTGTTGAATTGGATTGGTACTATTGCATTTTTCTTTGTTTATGTTGTTTTGAAGAATATTGTAGAAAAGTTGCCAATTTGTTCTCTGAAGATATTTGTTGTTTTTATTAATTCCCAGGCAGCCAATGACTGGTAGGTGGTCGGAGGACAGGTCGGTGAACGTGCTTGCTGTTAGAGGGATGTTACTATTGGTGATGAAGAAATCCAATATATCAGGGTAGATATTGTTTCCAAAATGTGTAGGTTCAAGAGGAGCGATGATTTTGAATTTATTGAGTTTGATGAAGTCAAGAAGACTTTTGCCATTGCTATTAGTATTTCAGCAGCCCCAATGAGTGTGTTTACTGTTTAAGTCTCCTCCGATGATGGTGTGGAAGTTTGGGTGTAAAATTTCCTTGATGTCTTTTTCTGGGAATTTATGTTGCGGTCTATTGCATAGGCTGGTGAATTTAATTTTGTTATTATTTGGAAGGTTAACAATGATAGAAGTTTCCTCAAATCCATTGTTACTGTTGTTGCTGAAAGAGTCATATGACCTTTTAATTGCTATTGCCGTGCCTCCTCCTTTAAAATGCTGTTCTATAAAAATTATAATTTGGTAAATTTATATTTTGTTGTGCATTTAGATGTGTTTCAGTAATGAGTATAATATCTAGGTTTTGTTTATCTATGAAATTCGCAAACTCCGCTTGTTTGTTGTAAAGTCCATTTGCGTTCCAAGTTGCTATCTGTATTGGTGAATAATTTGTTGGGTGTTTATACATTATTAGGCTTTATGTTTTCTGACTGATTGGCAATGGCCGCGTTTAGTTGTTTGATTTGAGTTGTGAGTTCGAATATTCCAGCTTCTTTGACATAGTTGATCAGTTCTTGTAGTTCTTTGGCAACACTGTGTGCCTCATTCAAAATTGTTTTTAATTTCGTGATGGTGTCGTTATTTTGTACTACTGCATTTGCATAGACAGGTTTGGGTTAGTGCTAGGTACTTTCTTGCTGGTGACTAGCTCCACTGGGGTGGTTGTCTTGTTTTTAGGAAATTTTGCACATCCTCTGAAGCTTGCTGGGTGATCCTCACCACAGTTTGCGCATTTGGCTGGTAATGTAATTCGTTTAGTGCATACTGAGTGATGATGGTCACCCGCACATTTGAAATTATGATGGCAAGATGTTTGTGCATGATTAAAACCCTGATATCTAAAGCATTAAGTGACTCCTTTTCTCCCTTTGTAAGATTCGATTTTTATAGCCAGGTTGAATAGGTGCTTGATATTATATATTTCCTTGGAATCGTTGTTTTTTGGTAGGGTTACAATGTATAAAGGCAAATTTATTTTATTTCCATCCACTTTTTTGAACATTTGTGATGTATTTATGATACTAAATCCTTCATTAATTAATTCATTCGTTATTTCCTCTGGGGAGTATATTGATGGTAAGTTTCTAATTACGATCTTAAGATTTTTGTCTTCTGGGAGTAGGAAAGTATGATATTGCATATTGCTATTGTCTAAGAGAGAGGTTATTTTTCTGTGAGTTTCCGATGTCTCAACTTTTAATGTAAGCATTTCATTTCCAGTCATTTTTCCTGTGTAACCTGTGATTTTATTATTTTTGAAGGTTTCTTGAATTGTTTTCCAATTAATATTTTTATCTTTTATTACAATGGGTGGGATTTTATTATTTCTTTTTGCTGATATGAATGGTTCTTCAGTATTTTCATTTTGTTGCTCATTTGATTTTTTATTCGTTGTATTAGTTTCTTCTTCGATTTTTCGCTTGTTTTGGTGCTGTTTGGGCTTTGGTCTACTTTCTGGTAATCTAGGGAAGTCTTGATTTCAGAGACGAGGTCGACCTCCTCAACTTGCATTAGAGTATCAAATTTATTGTAAGTTGGCACTGTAAATGCTGCTGGTCTATTTAAATTTTTGATGGGGGATTTTGGTATGCTATGTTCCTTTTCCATGTCCATTTTCTTTTGGTATGACGCCAATTTTTCGGTCAGTTTAGTCAGTTCCAAGCTGTGTATTCTGAGGAGTTCCACATCTTGAATAGCCATGTCTGTGCTGCATATTCGCTGAATATATTCAGTCGTGAGCCTAATCTTGCTGCTGATCGCTTTTGCCTCGATGCCCGAGTCGGCAGTCATGACCCTAACCGTGTTGAGGGCGGGTGTGCAAGCCCCCGTGACCTTGTCATCTGGCCCAGGCACTCCCGAAGGACGAGGGGGTTTGCCTTTGCGACGGAGTTCCTGTGCTGTTAGCACGCACCTCCAATTTTAATATTATTTAATAATTTGACTAACTTTCATGTTAATAATAATATTTGGGTAATTTTAATTATTTTAATATGGGATTATTAAGTTGTTAAATTTTTCTAAACTTGAAAGGACCTGCTTTAATTTTTTAATTTGGGGGGGTTACCTGGTATTTCATCGGGTTGGCCGCCGGCATTCAGCTTCTTTATTTATCACGACAAAGGCTTTTTACACAGGGGAAAAACAAATAATTCCTGACAATCGGAATTCATATTTACAGTATCATTTCTTGGGTAAATACACATTTTCATATTCCAATATTAGTAACAATAGAAACGGAGATTACACATTATGTACTTGCTTATACATTACAGGCATTTGATTTCTGGGGATGATTAGGACAATGTCTAAGCAGTGAACGGGGGCGATATCTATTAATGGGATCATGTGCGTCATAAGACGGAAGTTGAGTAATGGTGGGGTTGTTAGATTGATTTTTTTGTAAAGTTTAAACATTATTTTTGCGAAGAATTCTTTTAAAGTGGGAAGTTTAAGTTCTTTTCTAATTTTATCATTACGATAGTACCAGGGGATTTGGGTGATTTGCCTAATGATTTTATTTTGTAGAATTTCAAGTTTAGCTATTTTGGTGTCATGAGTGTAGCCCCACAGTGGACATGCATATGAAATGAGCGGTCGCAGAAACGCTTTGTAAATGAGCAGTTTATTATCAAGGGAAAGTACTAATTCTTTTTTTAAAAGTGGGTAAAAGAGATGAGATTGTTGCTTGAATTTATTGGTAGTATTTTGTAGGTGGGGTCTCCAAGTCATCTTCCTATCAAAGGTGACTCCCAGATATTTACATGTGTTTGACTATGGGATAGGGTTATTATATATAGAAACATTTTGTGGGGGGGGATACCTTTTTCTAGTAAATAGTATAGCTATGCTTTTGTCAGTATTGATTTTGATCTTCCAATTGGTAAACCATTTTTCTAGCTCAGTGAGATGGGTGTTTAGTGATGATATAATTGTTTTAATTTGTTTGTGTTGGGCAAGAATAAAGGTGTCATCAGCAAAAAGATGTAGAGAAGTTAGGGTTGAGTAAGGTATGTCATTGATGTAAATAAGGAATAGGCGAGGGCCCAGCTTAGACCCCTGGGGAACACCTGCCTTAATTAGTCTGTCTGTGGATTGGGCCTGTTTGAGTGTCACTCTAAATTTGCGACCGGTGAGGTACGAAAAAATAAGTTTGATTAATGGGTCTGTGAATATAACATAGACATTAACAGACCACATTATTAAACTAGCCGAAAAATTTTATAGTACCTTAACACAGATCCCCAACCCATATATAACCAGCCACAATACGATGTCAACACAGATGTCAATAGGAAAAGACCAAAAGCCATTCTTAGGAGAAACTAGAACCCTGCTCACAATCTATCAATCAAACCCGACGCTCCCCTCGCGGGAGCCACGAAACTGTCAGAAAAACTATAAATCACCTGTCGGGGTTTTTTTTTTATACGCGGTTCTCCCCGCGAGAAGAAGTAAACAATGACAGATCATCCATCACCGGGAGAGTGAAGGAGAATCTGATCTCCAAACTACACAAAATAAAAAACTAAAAAATTTATTTCTTTTATTTACTTTTAATATTTTATTTTATTTAATATTTTATTTAAATCGGTATTTAATAAATAATTGAAATTATAAATCTGATCTCGAAACTACACAAAATAAATAATAATAAATTTATTTCTTTTATTTACTCTGAATATTTTATTTTATTTTACTTAAATCGGTATTTAATAAACAATTGAAATTATAAATCCCCCCCCAGCAAACATTTGCATTCTCATAACTTAAATGGAATTCAGACATGCACTAACTGTATTATGATGTAATTCTAGAATCGAAAATGCCTTGTATATAATGTATATACTTATTATAACCAAGAAATGTAGTTTTTTGCTGCAATTATGTATTACTCTAAATATACACAGAAACATGTTAATATCCAGCAGAACTTATGGCAAAACAACAATATACGCATTATTAGAGTGTCAGCCCTGGGGGCTTTTACTACACTTGAGGTGAATGAGGAAAAAAAAAAGAGAATTCTGAAAAAAGTCAGTCACCCTTTGCATAAAATCCAGAAAAGAAGAGAAAAAGCGTAAAGTAAAGTGCAGAAAAAATCCGTATACAAGTAAGGAAAAGTCTGGGGTAAAAAATATGACAGTAAACGTGCTAATAAAAGGAAAGGAAAAGGTAAGAAAAATGAACAAGAGCATTCTGAAGTGGTCACCCTCCCAAATGCTGTCCGCACCGGGAGTATGTGCATTTCGGGTTCAGAGATTACCGCATCTATATGTTGAATATAGTGCAGTAGCCCTGCGTGAGAGAAAAACTGAGAAAATAAACTTTTTACAGACTGGTAAAGTAGGCATAAAAAAGTTTAAAAAGGTGGAAAAATTTGGAATAAATAAATAAAAAATTAGAGAGCGAGTGAGAGAAATTAAAAGTGGTTGCCTGGTGGCTGATGGTCGAGGTGCCTGGTTCAGTAGAACCTCTAACCTCTGGTAATGGCTGATATTCACTGGTAAACTATGGCTTGTTCTGATTGGCTTAGAGAGTTTAAGAATTTTAAGGGGCGGGGTTTAAAAGAAGTTACAATTTATAAATAAAAGAATTATCTAAGTTAAATAAATTTTATTAGATGCTTAGCCTCTGTTCTATACGGATGTGCTCAGTTTTCGCTCCTTCTAAAATGTGAATACCCTTTTTGGTGCCGCATTCTTAGAATTCTTTTTCCAAGACAAGTCCTACTCACACATAGATAACTTAGTCCTGTGTCCCTGAGGTCGTCACTCTGGTTTTTTACCTTCTCCCTTTCTTCATTTTTACAACCACTTGTTCACACTCTGCTCTGCAGAGTCCCTGAGCGGTTGGGAAACTCTGCTTTTGTCTTTTTCCTGGCGGGAAAAAGTCCCTTTTTGCCAATATTTCTTAGCTCTGACTTAGAAATGTCTAGCAACGATACCGACGTAGCTCCGCCCCCTAGGCTGATCCTACCAATAGAATTTCAGGAGCCCAGTCTCATGAACTGCCAACAACTCTACCTGGAATTCGATTATGCCACCGACTATAAAAATATAGAGAAACAAACTGATGTCAACGAAATTAAAAATTTCTTAGAAATCATCAGAACTAACACCAATCTGATCTGCCCAATCAATGCCAGAACAACTGAATTCAGTTTGTTCCAACAACAGCTTACTCTAGAGCTAAAATGCCAGACAAAAATATTTCAGATGGAATGTCAGGAAAGACTGACTGAGCAAGTTAATCATCTTGCAATTAATACAAATGAGAACAAAACCAAAAGAAAGAGGAAAACCCCACCTACTAAAGTCGTGGAGGTCAACATTGCAACTGAAAACAGATTTCATTTGCTCGAAGAGAGCACTCAAATTGATGAAACTGTGGCGCCACCTGTCGCCAAAATTAGTAATGACTCCAGCATGGAAGTCACCGGTGATACTGACAAAGCACCAACCAAACCAGGGCAAATTCCCCCGGTTTTTATAGATGATCGGCAAAATGCCAATAAAATTGTTTCTGAAATTAATAAAATAGTCAACATACCACTCAAAGCGACAATTACTCGCCAGCACGTAAAAGTCAGCCCAAAATGTGAGGAGGACTATCGAATTATTAATCAATATATTTTAAAAAACAAAATCGAAGCCCACACCTATGAGCTTCCAACCGAAAAGACAATGAAGAAAGTAATCAGGGGATTACCCTCTGATTACAGCATTCAAAGACTTAGCGAAGAGCTTATCGAAGAGGGCCTAACCATTATGCAGATCTCTCAAATGAGACGCCGGCAGAACGACACTGCAATGCCTCTCTTCATTGTGGAGCTATATAAAAATGACAAAAATAAAAGAATTCATGACATCGAATTCATAGGTCATTTTAGGGTCACTATTGAGACTCTAAGGAAAAAATCCAGCCCTGCACAGTGTTATCGCTGTCAGGGTTTTTATCACAATTCTCGATTTTGCGTTTTTATCACAACTCTTGATTTTGCAATCGTCAGCCCCGATACTTAAAATGTGGCGAAGGTCACTTCACCAAAAATTGCCTGAAACCGAGGGAAACGGAAGCAAAATGTGCACTCTGTGGTGGAAATCACACCAGCAATTTTATGGGTTGCCCAAGAAACCCAATAAACATGAAAAATGAAGCCCCAGTTGAAAATTTTTGGGAAAAGCGAAAAAAAGATGATGGAGCAGCAGGCCACGCCCATAGCTCAACATATCCAATCAATGACGGCGCAGCCAATTCCTCTCCCGCACTCACCTCCCCAGGAACAACAACCACAGCCACAAAATGAAGCACATAACATCACCAATCTTTTAACTAGTCTCTCAATGGAAATAAATAATGATTTCATGAAATTTATAAATACCATCAAAGTCAGTAACCCCAACAACAACATCAATAATGGTTAGAACGACACTACTTCGCATTATTTCATGGAATGCGCAGGGACTTCGTCCCAAACTGCAAGAATTAAGAGACTTTATAAATGACTGGGAACCCGATGTTATTGGCATCCAGGAAACCCACCTACAACCTGGAATCAGAACACAAGTCGCCAAATACAGCTGCATCAGAAATGATCGCAGAACACACAGAGGTGGAGGCACCCTACTGTACATTAAGAACGGACTCAGGTTCGATACCCTCGACACGACCACAACATCCTTTGAAAACACCACAATTGCTCTTCACACAGCAAAAAACACAAAATTAATTATCTCCACTATCTACCTACCACCAAGCAACATTATTGACGAGGTCGACATACGCAACATCTTTAACCAAGGCAGTGCAGTATTCATGTTCGGAGATTTTAATTCCAAACATCCCTCCTGGAATCCGCACACTAGAGGCAACAACAACGGGAAAAAATTGAGGACGATCTTGGATAATAGCAACTTTGATATTTTCACCCCGGATGACCCGACGCATTTTAGCTACGGTTATTCGGCCGCTACTATCATCGATTTTGGACTTTCCAAGCTTAGTACAATCTTTCAGTGCAGGGCCATCTCTGAACTCTCCAGCGATCATAACCCTGTCGTGTTCGACATTGGACCTTACAATTCATTGCCGCCACACGAGAGGACGATCAAAATGACCAACTGGGTCACTTTCAGAGAAAAACTGGGAGAGTGCATCTCTGGTAATCCAAAAATCACCAGTCACAGCGAGATTAACGCCGCAGTGGAGGAACTTGAACTGAAAATTAATAACGCAATCAACTGCAGCAGTACCATTAAAACTAGAACTCACAAGAAATATAACATCCCTCAAGAAATTAGAGAACTCATCAAAATTAAAAACAGAATTAGAAAAAGATACCAAGAAACACGAGATCCCATCATTAAAACTCAACTCAATAGAGCTAAAAAAGACATTAAAACTAAACTTCAAGATTTCCACCAGACCTGGGCAGAATACTTGGAATCCCTCCACCCGGAAGACAATTCCATTTATGATGCAATACGAAAAATATACAGAAAGGATTACACGCCCCAGGGGCATTGTATTCACTAATGAGGAAAAAGCGGAAGTCTTCGCAGAAACGCTTTACGACACCCTACAACTAAATCCTGACGCCTACGACAACGACACTATCTCCATCGTAAATAGAGAAACACGCAATTTCTTCACTGCACAAAGTACACCCACATGTCCACCCAAATTAACTTCTCCTGCTGAAATCATAGAACTTATTCACCACCTAAATACCAAAAAAGCAGCCGGTCCAGACAACATTAAAAATATTATCCTCAAAAATCTTCCAATTAAGGCTATCACTTTCATCACTAAAATTTTTAACAGGTGCCTCACTCTGAATTACTTCCCGAGGGAGTGGCGAAAATCTACAACTGTATTTATTCCGAAGCCTGAGAAGAATAAAAAGTTCCCCCAGAACTACAGGCCGATTTCTCTCCTTAGCTCTCTTTCAAAACTATTTGAACGAATACTTCACAATCACATCAGTGAATTTTGCTCTTCTCAAAATCTCATCCCCGACGAACAGTTCGGGTTTCGAAAGAAGCATTCAACTACTCACCAACTTCTGAGAGTTATCAACTGTGTTCTGGAGGGAATGAATAATGGATATAAAACAGCTGGCATCTTCCTCGACGTCAAACGCGCTTTTGACAAGATATGGCATAAGGGCCTGTTATACAAGCTAATTAAAATGCAATTTCCTAATTACATCATCAAAATTATATATCACTACCTCAGCAACAGAAGTTTTACTGTCAAAATTCAGGATGTATTTTCACAGCCAAAATCAGTCAACGCAGGCGTCCCGCAGGGAAGTGTTCTCGGCCCCCTCCTGTATTCTCTATATATTAGTGATATTCCGATATCGTCTGAAGTAATGGTTTGCCTCTTCGCGGACGACACTGCAATCATGTCTCAGCATACAAACACTAAATTTCTCAAACTCAAACTTCAGAATTACATTAACACCCTGCAACCATGGCTTAATCGATGGAGAATTGAACTAAATGTGGAGAAAACTGCCGCCATCCTCTTCTGCAAAGGAAATCTCAGGCGTTTCCCTTCAAAACTACAAATTAAAGGCCAAGAAATTGACTGGTGTCACCAAGTTAAATATCTAGGAGTTATTCTAGATAGCAAAATCACTTTCAAACCTCACATGGAAAAAATTAGAAAAGATTATACTAAAACTATGGCAATGTTATTCCCCCTAACTATCAGATGGTCAAAACTATCACTCAAAAACAAGATACTTATTTACGAGCAATTAATAAGACCACGCCTCACATATGCCTGCCACAAATTTGGGGTCAAGCTGCTGACACTCACATTAATTCCATCCAAATTTTACAAAATAAAGTTTTACGCCTTTATACTAACGCACCCTGGTTCATTTCTAATCTAACGTTACATAAAGACCTTCACATCAGAACGATTAGAGAATTCATCGAAGATATTTCAACAAAATTTTTCCAGGAAATCCACGATAATAGCAACCCCCTTATCAGATCTTAAATCTCCCTTGATAACGGAAAATATCTGCTACCAAATTCCAACATTTCTCTCTCCAACAAATGCAAAATTGCTACGAAGAGAAGTTAATTCCACCTCATATGAACTTGGTATTCGTTCCCCCCTGTATATAATTGCTATTTTGTACATATATTTTTATCTGATTTACTGAAAAATTTCAGTAATTTTCTCATCCATGTACATATGTTTTGCATTATCTAGACATTTTCTTTGCTCAGAGTGTTTGTTTTCATTCTGGTTGGGATACTGCTCTATAAATTTTATAGCTGCGGGATTCTCAACCCTTTTTCTTTACTGTTTATATCTATGTTATTCGGAAACTGTATTCCCTTTTTCTATTGTTATGTATTACTGCTTGCATTCTGGTTGGGATACTGCTCTATATTTTATAGCTGCGGGACTCCCAACCCATTACCTTGTATATATTTCTTATTTAATCGGAATTTATTTACTCTTTTTCTCATTTATTCACTTTATTGTTTATTCATATGTAACATACACGCGTTGTACAAGTACCAGCCCGAAAGGGCTTTTTCTTGGAATTATAGGGTTGAGTAATTGGAACTGGTCCGAGTGGGTTATGCGCCACAGGCAATCTGGAACAGTTAGCGAAAGACAGAAATGGAAAGCGGGTACCGACTGGGATAGAACACAGGATGCAATGAATACAAAACAATATACAAAAGTAAGAAAATGCAAAAAGTATGTACAAAACACAATTGAAAAATTTACTCGAAACGAGCAAGATATATGAACAAACAATTCTGGGATAATAAAAATTCTAGGATAATATAAATTCTGGGTTAATCAAGGTTAGAAAGCATGATATATACAATATTTACAACGGAGGAGGAGTGTTGAGCTAGCCACGCGGAGTAGTTAATATCTTTTGCGGCTGATATTGCAATTAAGCGATACCGAGGTATTTGTGATGGGTAAGCGATGTTTTCCGCTTAGCAGAGCATTCTGGGAGTTGATTAGTGGGTTGTCCGATTCATTAACGTTGTTGAAGAATTTGATTGAGGCAGCCTCAATAAATTCTCGAATGGTTTGCATTTTGATATCCCTATGTATAGTAAGGTTTGAAACAAACCAAGGGGCATGTAATATCCATCTCAAAAGCTTGTTTTGTAGTATCTGAATAGGATCAATATGTCTATTTGCCGCCTGTCCCCAAATCTGACAACCATAGGTCATTTTGGGCCTTATGATGAGTTTATAAATTAGGAGCTTGTTTCTGATGGACAGAGATTTAGCGTAGATAAGGGGCCGGAGAATGGCAGTTGTAATTTTAAAACTTCTAACGATCAGCTCCGTATGGTGTCTGAACGTGAGTTTTATATCGATTATAATACCTAGGTATTTCACCTTATCCTCCCAATTTATTTCCTCCTCTAACAAATCAAGTTTTGGGGGAAGTCGTCTAAGGGGGCCTTTGGCAAAAATGATCGCCGAGGTTTTGTCTACATTAATGGCAATGCGCCATTTCATAAGCCACGCCTCCAAATCCACTAGATAGTTTTGTATTATCTCCCTAGCACTGATGACATTTTGGTGCTGCGATAAGATGGCGGTATCGTCAGCGAAAAGGCTGAGCATAATATTTGGCGATCTAGGAATGTCGGCGATGTTGGTTGGTTGGTTGGGTTTTGTGGCGCAAGGTCCAAAGAGGACAAGCTGCGCCAAAAATTAAATTTTAAAGAAAATTAATAAATTATCGACAAAACCCAAACTCAACTTTAAAAATTTAAAACACAAAAATAAATGTATATATATATATTTAAAATCACAAAAAACTAAGTATATCAAAATAAAATAAAATTTATAAAATTTAAATAAAATTAAGGAAACCAATTTCCCTTAAAAAGGAAAAAAGGTTTCGGTGGGGTGACTCTCCCACTAAATCATACATAGTTAAAAGGTCTGTTTGAAAATATTTAAAACGGTAAACGTTAAAAACAGGACATGAGGTTAAAATATTATGAACAGTATATGGTACATCACACGTTTCACACCATGGATTCAATTCATTTAGAAACAAATGTCTATGTGTGAAACGTGTGTGCCCGATACGAAGGCGAGTTAAAATAACATCTGCTCTTCGTAGCGGTAAAACAGGTAATGAGGTGACGGATGAGAAAATAGAATGTAATTTATTGACAACCTGCAAATTCCATGATTCCTGCCAAAGAGAATAAATGAATTTTTTGACACCATTTCTCACATCAGAGAGCGGAACTGATGGTAAGTGTTGACCTGATGCAGCCTTTGCAGCTGCATCCGCTCTCTCATTTCCATCAAGACCTACGTGACTTGGTACCCAACAAAATAAAATTTGGTAACCCTTGCCAGCAAGGGATTCCAATACTCTGAAAATTCTGGACACAACAGGATGACAATTAAAACTATTGCCTCTCAAAGCTTCCAAAACACTCATGCTGTCAGTATAAATACAAAATTGATGATTGTCATCTGTATTCACCTGCTGAAGGGCGTGGTAGATAGCAGTTGCTTCAGCAGTGAAGATGGAGCAGGACGGATGTAGGCTGTAACTAAAACATGTATTATTAATAAAAATACCACAGCCCACATGCCCTGCTGATTTAGATCCATCTGTGAATACAGGTGTGTATGATTGATACTGACAGCGATGAGAATAGAATAGCTGTTGAAAGACAATAGGAGTTGTGTCAGATTTTGCATATTGAGTAAAGGAATAAATAAAATCAAATGTTGGGTTATACCAAGGCGGATGAGCAAAGTGATTTGTTGATTCAATCCGCAAATCACGTAGATCAGATAAAGACAAATATGATTTCATTCGTGTGAGAAAAGGTGGGATGCTCATTTGACGAGCATCGTACAGTCTTTTAATATAGGCTTTTGGAACCATGGAACGTAAGGGATGATGAGGGGTCGACATAACTTTAGCGTAGTAATTGAGAGACAGCTGCATTCGTCGCAGGTCTAGTGGTAATTGATGGCATATTACATATAGACTCTGGACGGGTGATGTGCGGAATGCGCCTGAACATATTCTCAAGGCAGAGTGATGAACTGTGTCCAGTCTGCGTAAGACGGAAGACCTTGCTGATCCATACACAACACAACCGTAGTCAATTCGGGATAAAATCAAAGATTGATAGACCCGAAGGAGTGACGAGCGATCTGCACCCCAAGACGTATTTGATAACACCTTGAGGATATTAAGCGATCGCTCACACCTCTTCTGCAAATTTAAAACATGCGGAAGAAATGTTAATTTTCTATCGAAAATCACTCCGAGGAATTTTACCTCATTGACTACAGGTATTGGAGTATTGTTGATGTGAATTACTGGATCATTATGCAGGCTTGTCTTCCTGCAAAAGTGGACACAACAACTCTTGCCAGGAGATACAGTAAGGCCATTTTCAGCACACCATGCAGCTAATTTATTTACAGCAGTTTGTAATTGTCTCTCAATTAATCGCATGTTGGACCCCTGACATGATATTTGCAGGTCGTCAACAAACAAAGTACTTTGAATAGATGGAGGTAAATGATGAAGGATGTTGCTAATGAATAAACTAAAAAGTGTGACACTTAAAATTGAACCCTGAGGAACACCCTCAGGTTGAGTAAAAGTATTGGAAAAAATACTTCCAATACGGACTTTAAAATAACGGGAGCGTAAAAAATTCTGGAGGAATATCGGCAGATTACCCCGAAAGCCAAAATCGTAAATCCTACGGAGAATTCCATAACGCCACGTACGGTCATAAGCCTTCTCTATGTCGAAGAAAATGGAGACCAGATGATTTCTTTGCACAAAGGCATTGCGAATCTGGGTCTCCAAACATGTTATATTATCAAGAGTTGATCTTCCTTTGCGGAAGCCACTCTGATTAATATGAATGCAGTTATTCTTTTCTAGGACATATACGAGGCGGGCATTGACCATACGTTCGAGAGTCTTACATAAGCAACTCGTCAGAGCTATAGGTCGATAATTCAAAGGGTTAGAAGGATCTTTACCAGTCTTTAGGATAGGAATCACTATTGCTTCTCTCCAAAGGGATGGAAATATATTTTCAGTCCAGATCCTATTGAACAAAAGCAATAAGTTCAATAGGGAATCTGGACTTAAATTTTGAAGCATAGAATAGCTGATTCCATCAGGTCCTGGGCTGGTATTATTGGCCTGCTGTAATGCTTTCTTCAATTCTGACATCTGAAATTCACAGTTGTAAGGCAAGGCTTGTCCCTGATTGAAACGAATTGAATTTCGCTCAGCACGACTCTTAGTCCTTAAAAACGAAGGACTGTAAGAGTCAGTGCTTGAGACATTAGCAAAAGTTTCACCAAGGACGTTAGCGATTTCCTTAGGGGAAGAATGTAAAGCAGCTCTGGTTTTTAATATCGGAATGGAAAATTCCTTATAAATTCCATTGGCTGCTTTTACTCTTCTCCACAACTGCTTACTGGATGCAGAAGATGTTATAGAAGAAACATAGCGAGACCAAGATTCCTTCTGACTTTGACGACGAGCTCTACGAGCCAATGCTTTTGCTCTCTTAAAGGCAATTAAATTCTCCGTTGTGGGGTATCTACGGAATAATCCCCATAACTTCCTTTGTTTTTTATGTTTTTTGACACTCATTATTCCACCATGGTTTGCAACGCCTTTTTATAATAGAAGAACTTTTAGGAATAGCAGTATCAGCTGCACCCATAATTGTTTCGGTGACTTTATGAACGGCATTATCAATATCCTCGATCAAAACCATTGTATCATCAATGACTGCCAATTGAGTAAATAAAGGCCAATCTGCCCGACTGTACACGTAAGTAGGTAGACATTGTCCTACACTACTACCTCCAGTCTGGGAGATGACAAGAGGGAAATGATCGCTGTTATGCAGATCATCTCCCACTATTAAATTTAACAATGGCAGGAGTGATGGAGTACAAATGGCGAGATCGAGAGAATGAAAAGTTCTTGTGGGTGTGTGGAAATATGTTTTCTCGTCGGTATTTATCAGACAGAGACAGTTATCAGAAATAAACTGCTCTATCTGACGACCGCGAGAATTCGTATCACTACTACCCCACAAAGAATTATGTCCGTTAAAGTCACCTACTAACAGAAATGGTGTAGGCAGCTGATCAACTAATGTATCGAGTTCTTCTTGGCGGATGACATCATGTGGTGGCAAATATAAACTACAGACTGTAATCAAGCATGTTGTGTGAATTCTCACAGCTACAGCCTGTAGAGTAGTATTTAATGGTTGTACAGTGCTGGGGTAGGTATTAGATGTTAGTATACAAACATCACCAGACACTGTTCCATTATTACCACCATCTCTTCTAAAGCAATTAAACCCACGCACGGCAATAGAATTGGTAGACTTCAGGAATGTTTCCTGAAGTGCCAAGCAAGCGGGGTTATAAGCTGAAGCTAGAGATTTGATGTCATCGAGATGGGAACGCAAACCATGGCAGTTCCAAGAAACAAAGGAAGCTATTATTTATGTTGAAAAGCTCCTCTCTGTGGGCTGGGAGGCGTGTCTTCCATTGACTCCTCGAACGATATGTCTTCGTCCGAGGGATGAAGTGACACAGCATCAGCCTCCAGGAATAAGGCTTTGCGGGTGGTAATGGAGGATCTGTATGAACCCTCCTTAGCTGATTTTAATTTCAAAGCCTTCACAGACTTTGATTTAGCCAAAGGAGCTTTTCCGAATATTTTTGAAGATGGTAATTTTGGCTTTTGAGTTGTTTTTTGGGGTAATTTTGAAAGGGGAAGTGAAACCATATCAGTTTGTGTACCAGTGGACTTACATACTTTCTTGGTCGCAGTTGCATAAGTAACTCCAGGCTTTGGAGTACGAGAAGTAACTATACGTCGAGCCTCAGGATATGAACATTTGTTATTAATCTTAATGGTGGTTATTTCTTTCTCCAGTGCCCATTGAGGACAACCTCGAAAATAGGAGGGGTGATCGCCATGGCAATTGACGCATGCCTCCTTAGCCGTACAGTTCGTGCTATCGTGGCCAACTACTGCACATCGTGCGCAAGTTAGTTTGCCTCTGCAGGCGGTTTTCGAGTGTCCATATCGTTGGCACTGGAAGCATCGCAGTGGATTTGGAATATATGGCCGAACGGGTAAATTCAAATACGCAGCTTTAACAGACTGCGGAAGATCTGGCGTCGTAAAAGTCAGAATGAGATGTTTCGTATCAATATACTTATCATCCCTTCTGACTGTTATACGTTTTACGCTACAGACCTTCTGATCCTGAAGATTTTCGAGAATCTCATCCGTTGGCGTATTCAACAAATCACTGGCAGACACAACACCACAAGAAAAGTTCAAATAACCATGAGGCAGGACAGTTACTTCCAAATTAGCCAACAATTGCATATTTGCAATTATGGCTGCTTGAGTCTCCGATGCAACTTCAACCATTAAGTCCCCTGAACGCATTTTCTGAATTTTCTTCACCTCCCCAACACTGCTCGATATTCCTTTATGTATTAAGAAAGGAGACACAGCAGTAAAATTTCCTTCCTTTCTTTTAATTATAAAATATTTTGGTTTTAAGTTTTTAAATTGTTGCTCCCGCGGGAGAAATGATATATTTTTATTCTCCATGTGTATTTTATTAAAATTTCGGGACCTGACCGCACCACCCACCACCGAGTCCAACGAGGGGATGCAGACCAGCTGCACCAGTGCTAGCCAGATCCTATACGCTCTCAGTACATCCCTGTGATGGCCTCCACCCTTAACGAGTCATCCAGCAGATGTACCGATCGCTTGATCCATAAAGCCGATTGATGTGCTGAGGACCACAGCACACCTCCCGTTTACCTGAAGCAGAGGCCAAAGTAATGTGTTGGTCTCTGGGGGCCTCAATTACCAGGACCCCCCTCAGGGGGTTTACTTTCTTTAAGTAAACACGGGTGTCACAATCCCGAGGTACCCCAGTGATCTTTCCTCTTCTTTCTTTTCTTCTCCTCTCTCATCTTCTGCTTTTTCTTCCTTTTCTCCCTCATTGTGGTTGCCTCTTTCGAGGTTGAGGGCTCCCCTTGAGCAGCTGTCGCCGCTCTGTTGCTATTAGCTACTCTTGGGGACTAAATCACCCACGTGTTTGCCGTGCGTGGAGACCCGTGTCCCTGGAAAGGAGGGTCCTGGTAATTGAGGCCCCCAGAGACCAACACATTACTTTGGCCTCTGCTTCAGGTAAACGGGAGGTGTGTTGTGGTCCTCAGCACATCAATCGGCTTTATGGATCAAGCGATCGGTA
>JAPDSC010157470.1:146521-158782 GCA_026290005.1 Latrodectus geometricus | reverse complement strand
GAAAATACACACCAATTAAAAATGCACTAAAAATTATACACATAATTTGTTATTATATTTTAACAAATAGAATTCAATATTTACTATGTTAAACTTTCAAAAATATCTTAAAAGCAATGTAAAATTGGAAATATTTCATAAGAGTTACTCAAAGGAATACTCAAGTATTTCCCTTTGACATTAGTTAGAGAATAAACCGTATAATTAGATAAAGATGAAACTTTTGAAATTCCTAAAATATTTGAGTGCCATGGTTTATCATATAAATTTGTAATTTTCTGCAAATTAAATAATTTTTATTGTTAAAGGCTATAAAATTATCAGCACTTCAATATCACCATTGTTCATAATACAGAAATCATTAGGATGGGATAATTTCAATGTAAAGTTTAAAAAAAACTGCTATGCTATATTGCTTAACAGGTGAAAGAATAGCATTTAGTATAGGACCTCCCATTTACATGTTCTGATTTTAAAATGCATGTATATTGCTGTTCCTGATTTAATGAAAATTTATTTTCTTCTGAAATTCTGCAACATAATTGTTGCAATGGTTTGTCACATTTACGAAATGATCGTTTTAATTTTTTCATATGATTTTCGAAAAGAAAAGAGCTGAATTTATCTAAACAACCAAAATTATGTACATCATTAGGTAGATGTAATAGTCCATGAACATTATATGTTGTATTTTCTTCCTTATAGAATGTCTTGAATGTCTTAACAAAATAAACTAACAACTCTTTAGCTTTAGCAATTAATTCCACATTATAGAAGATATATAAGTAGTAGAAGATATAATAAGTAGAATAAATTACTTCACTTCAAATGTATTAAAAAATAAATTTACACCAGAATAATATTTGTTGCATATTAATTAAATCCAATTTTAAACGAGTTTTACAAGTAATATTTTTAGAATATTTTACCTTGCTTAATTTTACAAGTTACGATAACATGAGATAAATATCTAGATTACATTTATAACGAATGACCAATAGACGTCTATTTTTAATCCACACATCTCCAGAATTAATGTCCATAAGTTGACATCTAATAGACTTCTATTAGACATCCACAGTGTTCGATCAGCAAACACCCACTGTATAGTCTTTCATGGACGCCCATTAGACGTACTTGGTTGTGTGGGTACTATTCTGATAATCATTATATTTTTCTACTCTGCTATAGCCCTAGATCCATAGGAGGCAAATAGTGGACGTTTTGGGGTGCAACCACATCCCTAAATTTTTGTATGATTAAAATGAAGAAATGATTGATTTGACATAGAAGAACAAAATAAAAAGGATTTTGATATTTCAATTACAATAGCTATTTTTCCTCGCACATTTCTTGACGAATCCAGAAAAGCATATCTGACTGACGATTACATCAAAAAGAGAAAATTTCTTTCACTATTAGAAAAGAAATCTCAGTGAGTGACGTCACCAAGTTACTAGTACAGAAAGCCGGGAACTGGATCTAGACCTTCATTGGCTCGGAACGATCCGACACAACCAAATACGTCTAATGGATGTTCACGATTGGTCCACCTTATCTAATGGATTTCATTGATGATAAATAGACGTATATTGGACGTCCATGAAAGGCTACTCAGTGAAAGTTTCCTGGTCGACCACTATGGATATCTAATAGACATCCATTAGACGTCAACTTATGAACATTACTTCATGTATATGTGTGGATTAAAAATAAACGTCTAATGTTCGTTCGCTGTGGACGTAATCTGCATATTTATAGTAACTTGCAAAAATTAGCAATTTAGCAATTATTGTAGATAGAATACGAATATCTATCTAAAATTATTAAGTAAATTAATACATATATCATTTGTAAAAATTCCTTAGGTATGATTTATAATTATGATATATTGATATTTTTGCGTTAATTAATTGACTAATACATTTGAAGTGAAAAAAACTACTCTACAAACTTCGATTAATTTCACGATGAGTTTTTGTATTTTATTAATTATTGCTTTCTTCCTTAAATTTTATGTAAGTATTCGTTTATTTGATTATTATAGTGATTACATAATAAACTACAAGCACAGAAAATGTTAAAGAAAATTTGAATGTAAAAATATTTGTTGAATCGTAATTTTTTATTGAGGACTGAACTTTTTTATATTATTTATAAACAATATATAATTTTTTTAGATCAAGGAAACGTGTTAAAGATAAGTTTTTTTAGATTAGAGCCATGAATTTGATTAGATAAGTTGGCAAAAGACTAAAATTAAAGATTATCAAGTTTTGTTAACGAATAAATAAATATCTTGAAAAAATCTAATTTTAACCAATAGAATTCAAATATAAGAAAGAATAAACAATAAACAAATACAAGAAAGAGCAATCATTTCCCCTACACTGCCATCATACAATAACAGTAAATCATTATATCATACTGTTTCTCCCTAATTTTCGGCAATTACTGAATTTTACAATTTATAACTGTAAAACTGATTTAAATGTTTTTAAATGCTCTAAATAAGAGAGACAAAAATGTAAATCCCTTAAACTTTCATGAATATTTGCATAAATATTTATAATTCAGTGTTAGTTACATTCAATTATCACATATTTTTGTACTTATTGAAAGAATACAATTTTTTAGGAAAAATATTATTGATTTTATTTTATCAAACATTTCAATTATTCTAGTAAAAATTGAACATTTTCTTTTTTATTGTTAAAACATTTTTAAAATAAAACGATTTGGATTCATAAATAAACCATTACTAATATTTAAAAACAGCATTTTCTTAACTGATGAAAGTAACTATCGCAACATTGCTTAAATAAGAATTATTATGTATCTGTTATTGTCCTAAAAATTTCAATTATAATAATGATTGAAATTAATAATTTAAACACATATAGTAGTAATAGGTATTCTGTTTATTCAATTCTGTTTATTTTCTATTCTAAAATTCTAATTTTAATAAAAATGTTTATGCACACATTTGGTGTTACGCAATTTGCTTAAGAAACGCACCTATTTTAAAATTCATTTGGACAGATCATTTCCTTTAACAGAAAGCTTTGCTGATGTTTTACTCTAGATTTGTCATTTTAAAGTCAATTTGGTTTGCTACTTTGGCAACAGATGGCGCAGCAAAAGATTAAATTTAAGATCTCATATCATGTATATGTTTGAACGCGCGCGGAGCTATTACTCAATTTACTAAAAAAATTGTATTGAGAAAGGTATTTTTCAAATGAGAAAAAGTTAATATAACTTTCATGAGTTCAATATAAATCTCAAAGTGAGTGTATATAAGATCTGACCAAATTAGTTGCATAAAATACAAATCACACAAAAAGCACTTTTGTTTATTTTTACATTTATTGATAGATAAAAACAAATGTATTTTATACAGTTAAATATAAAATAATTTAAACATTTTATGCAGAAATAATGTTTAATATTGTTTAATTTTAATTGTTCTTTGATTTTATTGTGAATTTTTGGCGATTGCACAGAAAAATTAAAGGAGTAAAGGTTTGTTTCCCACTCTTTTAAATTTGTAAAATTACTTGGATCATTTCAGTTTTTATTAAAGTTTACTATCCTATTAAAATTATATCATTTTAAAAGTTTTTCATGACAATTAAAATAAACTAATCACTTAAACATTTTTGAACTTCTTTTGATTTTCAGTAAACATATTTAAGAACAATTTTCTACTTTCCGTTTAATATGCATATGAACTTGAAAATGTGTTCCTAAAAAAGGAAGAAAGTGAAATACTTTCTTGTGTTTATAAGTTAAGGTATTTTATTTTGTATAAAATGAAAATCAAGATAATTATATTATGTAATTAAATTATATTGCATTAAATAGGTTGTGAGATTATTCCCTATATTTACAGGAAAAAAAGAGATTTGTAAAAATAAAAATTTTTACAATACGAATTGACTGATTTAAATATTTTCGAATGAAAGTTCAAATTTTTTAAAATTAGATGAACTTTATTTAGAAAACAAAAGTATGTTTGGTTTTAAATATCAAGAAAGAAAAGTGTTTCTGATCAGCATATATTTTTTTATAATTTAGTTAATGCATATAAAATAAGCTTTGTTCTTAATTTCTTCCATTAAGACATTTGGGAATATTGATTGAGAAGAATATCATATTTTTAGTTCTATAATATACGTTGGGTAATGTCATTTGCGTTGGTTGTTACGTAGGTAAATAATTACAAACAGTGCAAATTTTACAAGTTTTTGAAAAATTAAATTTCGTCCATATTTTTAAATTTGATGTACTGTCTATCTAGTTGATGTGGAGTTAATTTGTGATTTTTATAATAGTGAAGAGTTAGATATTGATTAATGCAAATGCATACATGAAGGGAATCTAAACTTTTAAAGTCCGTTCAAAATGTAGTTATCTCTTTGTTATTATCAGTACATTTTGACAGCAAAGTTGAGGTTTCATTTTGAATAGGTGAAAATGGCATTTTTAAAAAAATATTTTTAAATTTGCAAAATTCATTCCTTCTATTGCTGATAAATGCATAATTTTATTATTGGTAACCATCAATATAAACAATAATTTGATCCTATACCAATGTTACTTATTAGATAATCGATTTCCCTTATGATCCTTTATTTTAATACTAGTCATTCTTTCCTTTTTCTAATACTGGTGAATATGGTAATGATTACGAAGACAGTAGTATCATGTATAATATTTATTTTTATTACAGGATTCGTGGGTCTGATTTATTACAATAATAACAAAATCAAACCTGAAAGGATAAAAATAATTGTCAAATTTATTAAAACGATAGTGCCATATCCTTCCTAAAACTGCAACACATATTCTACTTGTATAGTGGTTAACACAATTAAAATATAAAATAGAGTTTTTACTACCTTAAATTAATAATGTTTTTGCCATAATGATAAGGGTCAATTGTAATAATTTATTTCCTATTAATATGATTTTTCATACATATTAGCAATTTTTTTTCCATCAAGGTTTTGCAATAAATTATTATAAATGGAAGAATTTTTGCAATTTCTTTTAGTAATTTCGTTATAAAAAATTTCTGATTTAGTGTTTATTAGAAGTATTTCAATTATATGGACATTTTATAATTTTGTGCTATATTTAAGCAATATCAATAAAGCATAAAGTTATATCAATAGGAATTTGAGTTGTAAATGATACAATCATTTTACTAACATGACTTCGTGTATTGGTTTTCCTTTATTTATTTTCAAGTAATTTCTTTCATCATTGTAAATACCACGCATAAATTATTTGATTTAATTACTTTTTTGTATACACTTCACAGTAGATTCATTAAATAACAGTCCTCATGATAGAACTTGACTTCTTCAGTATTTCGTTTGCCATACAAATACTTATCTTTTCCTTTATTAGAAATATAACTGCTTGAATGAAATTTTTGCTATGCAGACTTTTTTGCAATACTGAGATATGCTGACATACAAACTTTTTGTTGTACAGGATTTTCTTTGGAAACATGAGTTCCAAGAAAATTAATTTCTTGTCTATAAGGTTTCTGAGTATTGTTAGAGTATTTTGCTTTCAATTATACAAGTAGTTAGGAAATTAGGCTGATTATTTCTTACTCCTCTGTACAATTTATCGAATGAATGAAATGTTAGATATTCATTAACATTCAATTCCTCTCAAGAAAATATTGAAATAACTTGTAGAGACGTGTAATTTCAAGATTTGAAGCTCCATTGTTATGGTCTATAATGGAGTGGGTGTCAAGAATTAGCATGAATCTTAAAAGATGCTCCACTAATTTGTGTGTATGCAAAATGAGAAGAAAAACTAAGAATTAATTTAATCTACGTAACAGTCTCAGACTATTTTGATCATTTTATGCAAAAAATTAATTTATATATTTTTAACAAAATTTCAAAAATAAAATTTTTAATCGTAGATGTATTCAGAGATTTAAAAAATTTACGCCTTATTATTTATTTATTGTTATAAATGAAAATTTTTGCTGAATTTTAAGACGTTTTTATGAAATTCAGACAGAAATAGTTAAGGAATTCAAAAACCTCAAAAATGGAAAGTCGAGTTAAATTTATCAGGCCAGAGATATTTATGAGTAATTTTTTCCGAAAGGTCTTTCAAGTATCAGTGAGGTACTTGTGCCCCAAAAGTCTTCTCACAAATTTGGAGCATACATCATAGAATTATTTTTTTATACATTCATTCGGACACATTTTTATATATTTTAAATCATCAATCATAAAGTAATAATTTTCGTGATATTTTCCCCACCAATACTTTCATTTTAAACTTTATTAGGCTATAAATTATTTAACAAATTTATCCTATTACTTAACTTTAAATTTTCTTTCTGTGAAATTTCTTTGCTTTTAGAGTCGATTATATTTCTTAGGTTGCTGTTTTGAAATCTGCTTTGAAACAGTTTACTAATTAACCAACATATCATTTACTTCAAGGTATTTTTAATGAAGAAAATATTTTAGAGTTGCTAAAAAGATATTATTAAGAATTATATTATGTAAATTAAAATTAACTTAACAAAAATATTCCAATTTTTCCTAGGAAAGTATGGTTATACATTAATTAAATTATTAAAAATTCTAACCGTTATGATGCCGCTTTCAACAAACATTTTAATTATTTTTATATATTTTACGACAGATTTATTAAATTTCTGATATTCTTACGATGATTTTACTATTTTAAGAACTTTTTAAATACAAAGATAAATTTTTTATGTTAAAGATTACTGAGTTTTTGATTTTATGTTTGTCATATTACACTTTACATACGACATAGTTCAATAATTTTGCACGAGATGGCGCAGTGAGAATTTAAAATTAAGGTTTTAAACAACGGAAGCGCTTGAATTATCTATTAATCGATCAATTTACTAAGAAAATACGCCGAAGTGTGTAGTATAAGTGAAAGAAGTTAAGTACATTTGTTTTAAAATATGAAACTATGTCTTCAATTTTAATCTTTTTTTTTTTTTTTTTTTTTTTTAGTTTGGGGGTGAACAGTTTGAAAGTATTAGAATAAATATTTAAAAGAGACTAATAATAATAGTATTTTCTGACATTAATAGATTTTTATATAAAATAGTAACTACACAAAACATTTTTTATATTTTGTTTTGTCAATGTTACCACAAAATTTTTAGTTTAACTCTTAATGAAATTTAGTATAAATAATTACGTGATGTTCTTTAAATGCTTCAAAATTCATAATTGTATTGTAGCAACAATAAGACAGTTTAAATAAATACATAAAAATTTAATTTCTAAATAATGCAAGTAACTTTTATGGCCTCTTTCTGAATGATATTTTTTAAAATCTTTTTCAATAATAACAATTAAAATATTTAATACTGTAAATAACTTGATTTTACTATTTCTTTTAGGTTTATTTTATTTAAATTTTTTTGAATATTTAAGTATTTGGTTCTTTAACATTCATATTAATGTATTTAAACATGCATTATTAGAATTTTAGATTTCAGTTTACATTAAATTAATTGTATTCAGAAATTTCTTGAAAAGAAGTAATTTGCATACATTTTCTTGAATGAAGTTAATAATATTTTCACTGTATAATTTTACTAATCTTCTTATTAGTAATTCTGTGAAATGATGAATGAGTTATAAGAAATATCACATCAGCATTATGAATAAGGAGTGTAATACCTGGCAAACTTAAGGATTATTTAATTGGTTTGTAAATAGGATAATAAAATTATTTGCCTCATAATTTCCCCATTATTACAATTTCTTGAATTTTCTCATAAGGTATATTAAAATATAATTTCTCTTCCTCATATCATAGAATCTAAATAATTTGGAAAATTATACAGGCTATTAATTTGAATAAGTCCAAATAGATTAAATAGATAGTCCAAATAGCTGTAATTTTAAATAGAATTTGATATTTTTTAAAAAATGAATTATTTTTAATATATTTAAAATATAGTTGAAATTTTAATTTGGTACTTAATAATCAACTAGACATAGTTTGACATCTTTATGAGAAATTTTGGTATAATGAATTTTTTTGTTTCTGTTGTTAAATGTAACTCTGAATTATATTTAATGTGCTTAACAGCTGGATTTGCTTGACTGTTGAAAGGTGAGTTAATGTGAGTATGTCAGATTCTGTGTTTGAAAAGTTTATTAAATAAATTTTATTGTATTTGCGATATAAAACTGTGAAAAATTTTAAGCAAGAGAAAAATTATCGAACCAGGAAATATTCAAATTGCCAGTGAAAATTTAGGGTGAAAATGCAATTTTAAATTCGAAAGTGTGAAATTGAAAGAAAATGCAATTTAAAACTAATTTCAAAGTGTCATGACTGTCAAGAATTGTTTTCTGAAATCTATATTACCTTATAACTCTAAATTTGAAATTTAAAGAGAAATTTTCTCGAAACTAAAATATTCCCCACTATCTAATGGTAGTAACTAATGAAGTACTTAGTACATGATAGTACATACGTATAAAACAGTAAATAATAAATTGAATATTTATTGCTGAGTACAAAGAAAGCTAGTAATAATAAACTTGCTAAAAATAAATATTGCGCACTGAAAAAAATTTAAAACTGAAAAAAATATTTCTTTTGCTGTCTTCCTATTTAAAATCTTTTTTTTTGTGCTTAAATTCCTTTAGAATTACATAATTTCAAACATTTTTAATAGAAAATAATTGTAAAATAATTGGTATTTTAGTTTAGTTTATAATTTACACTCTCTTTAAAAGATATTTTTTATTTTGATTAATTTTTAAAGTAAAATGTCTGAATGATGTGTAAAGGAAATATTCTGGATGAAAAAATTTGAGTATCTATATGCTTACGAAAGCATAAGTATTTACTATGATAACAAATTATTCTAAGTAAAAAAAAATTAAAGCACATATATTTAATTATTTAATATTTGTGTTATAATTCTGAAATAGTGAGACAAGTAAAGGTTAGTTAATAATAACATAATCATGAATAAAAAATATATTTATCTCATTTTTATATTCATCCCTCTTAAAATACACGATTAAAATATTAGAAAGCAAAAAAGCAAAGAAAAAAAGTACATCACATATTTGTATCCATAAATTTAATTGATTTAAAAGATATCTGAGTAGGTATTCATTTTATGATTTTAATAGTTGATCGCAAAAACTTATAGCCACTATTTCTCATTCATATTTTTTTAAGAAATGAATATTTTAAAGATAGTTTCATATATATTCTTATAGCAGCACTTAATATCATTATTAGCTATAAAACAAGATGAATTTTTATTTACACTGCCGCTAAAATGCAACATCCTACATGAAAGATACAAATCATGTAAAATTTACATCATACATTTGTGGCAATGTGGTAAATAATATGGCACAACATAGGTGACTAGTGATACGTGCAAGCTCTTGCAAAATAGAGAGTCGATTTAAAGCATGACAATTGTTTTTCTTGTGCATTTTTTATGCCTCATCGAGCGTGTTTCGAGAAATTTTTTAACATCGACCGGGGAAGAATAGCAGCTTATAAAAATTGGGAATCCTTCTTCAGAAAAATCGGTGATCGGAACGAAACCAAGAAATATTTTATAGTGATGCGAACCTGTAATCGCTAGTGACAGATAGGAATGGTGTACCGACGTGAGTGATCGCATCTAACTCGTTGCATCACTGTATTTGATGACAAGCATATTGTGCTCATGTAATGAATCACTCAACTACATTGCAAATCATATTTCAACAGATTTAGTCTATTACTCATTTCTTGTTATTTCGTTCGAATAGAAGTCGTTAAAAGCTGAATGAAATGTCCACAAGGCATCATTTGCTTTGTTTACCTTTCACTCAAAACCACATGCGCTTGCGTCGCCATGGACAAAGCAATAAAATGTTATTGTTTTAATTGATGAATAATTCTGCTTGTTACATCACGTTAGTCAGATTCGAATCTAGAGACACAGTGGTGAGCACCTACTCAATTGTTTCGTTATGCATCACATCACTGATTATGACTCGGTATCATGGTTTGGGGTGTTATTGAATTTCATTCTTGCATCACTCTAGTATGCAGTGCTAGTGAACTGAACAACTAGGATTATATGTATGAGAGTTGGAGCCCGTGGTCCTCTCATAAATTCAACGTTTGCCAATAGCCATATTTCCACAAGTTAATGACTGACCACACGTGACACGCAATGTCCAAGAGTTCTTTACTCATCAGATTGAATTGCTTAATTGACCAGCTTGTTTTCCCGATCTATCACTAATCGATAACGTGTAGTCCTTCCTTACACAACAAATGCTCCTGGATTCGACTTTACAAACCCCCAACGTTACAGAACCCTGGCGAGAGAGGAACAGTGTCAAAACTAGTTGGCGTAAAAATTTACTCGCACAAAAATATCCTGCGCTTTACACATTTTCGCCTGTTAGTTCCACTTTTGTTTCTCATTTACTTATTTATTGAAAATGGATTCTGTCATTATCGATTTCAAGCGAAATGTATGGAATAGAATTTTAAGTAGATATACTACAGCTATTATAGATCCAAAAAGTCTACAAATGATGGCATAGTTCTGCGATTGTCCAACCAAAATAAATAGGATGCAGAAAATTTTAAAAACATACCTTCATCAATGATGTGTATATAATGGATTGTGAATCGTTGTCAATCCATACTTCGGAAGTTAAGAAATTGTTTTTTTTCATTAATTAATAATATACATATATTTATAATTTAATATACAATGCTGGCCACCGTAAACGCAATACCATGAAGGAAGAATGCAAATAACATGAAATTTACAACATACATTAGCCGAGGTGAGATATGCAAATGATTTGAATTTCAGCGCAGACCCATATCACTCGTGCCTATGGCACCACTTCAAAGAGCTATTTAAGGCTTGGAGATTTTGACAATTTTAAGTTCTCAGTTGTGTTTTTCTTGTGGTTTTTACAAAAGAACGATCAATTATGCCTTGTAGAACGCAGTGATCATTTTTTGATCAAATATCCGAGTTCGACAGAGGAAGGACTGTGGCCTACCGAGAATATGGATTATATTTCAGGGAAGTCGGTAGTCGTGTTGGACGAAGCCAAACAACTCTAATGCGGATATGTGATCGTTGGATGCAGGAAAGTACGACGGACCAACGTGTTAAATCACACCCACCTAAGTGCACCACTTTGCGTGATGACAGGCAAATTGTGCGCATGGCAGTGATTGATCGCTCAGCCACACCAAGATTCATAGCACAGGAAATTCAATCTGAAACGCATCATCCAGTGTCAGCACGTACCATTTGTCACCGTTTACAGCATATGTCATAGGTCTGCCTGCAAGACGTCCATTGCGTCGTCTCCCCTTGTCGCAAAACCACAGTCGTTTAGGCCTCCAATAGTGAGATGAAAGAAGAATAAGGACGACAGAATGGAATGAAATAGTCTTTACTGACTAATAACGCTTCTGTCTTCAAGATCACGATGTTCACATTCGAGTCTGGAGACACAGTGGAGAGAGAAGGCTGAACAATTATGATGCACAGGCACACAGGTTCTGTACTGGATATTATGCTTTGGGGTAGTATTGGATGTCACTCTCGCACTTCTCTAGTGCGCATTTCAGGTACTTTAAACAACTAGTACATCATCTCAAGTGATGAAGCCAGTTGTTCTTCCTTACCTTCAGGGCATCCCCACAGTCCTATTTCAACAGGATAATGCGTGACCACACGAGGCACGCATTGTCAAAGGGTTCTTCGTCAAACGCCAAATTAATTTGCTTCTCTGGTCTGCTCGTTCACCTGATCTTTAATTTACCTGATCGTTACCGATACAAAAAATGTGGTCAATGGTTGCTCAGCAATTGACCCAGATAATTTCCCCCGCTGCCATAACAGATAAATTTTGGCAACTTGCGGATGTTACTCAGTCTGCTATACCCCAAAAACAAATTCAGTCTTTTTGAATCAATGCCGAGGCGTGTGGCTGCGGTGATCTACAAAAAAGGTGGCTAATCTGGCTACTGATTTTGGCAGGAACAACGCTTTACAGAAGTCTATAAATTTAATCATTTGATACTTGGTCAACATGTTATCTACAAAATAAATTTTGTTGTGATATTTCTTGTCTTTCTTGGTGTTGCAATTTGGATGGCCAGCAGTAGAATATATATATATATATATATATATATATATATATATATATATAT
>JAPDSC010157470.1:113042-146421 GCA_026290005.1 Latrodectus geometricus | reverse complement strand
TAGGCAGAGACTTATGTTTAAAGATTGGTATTAAATAGTTAACCTGGGAAAAAGGAAACCTGCATATTAAATCATTATAAAGTAGTAGTTTAAAAAGGTTATTTAATTATATTATAGAGTTAAAATGACTAATTCTCTTGCAGAAAAAATTCTCATGATATTGGTAAAAATGTTTTGAAAAGCAGCTTGCTGTAATAACATAATATACTCTTAAGCATTTAATTCTAAATTATATCAAAAATTAATGTTCATCGTAGCTTCCTATTAAAAAAGTTGATGCTGCTTAATGAAATGCTGTATTAATTGCACTGGAATACTTACAAATTTGTAAAATATTTAATGGTTCTAATTTTGATTCTATATACATATGATTGATCACAGACTAATTATAAATAAGTAATTAGGCATTAACTTATAGGTAACTTTATATATATATATATATATATATATATATATATATATATATATATATTTCATTGCATTATTTATTTGCTACATAAAATACCATAAAATTTTTTAAAGACTAAATATTTTATATATGTACTTTCCTTAAAGGCTTTAAAAGTAAAACACTCTTTCTGGAATGCTTAGACGAGACATGTTAATGCAAGTGTTTGAGAATATATTTATGAATTATTACATTTTTTTTAAAAAATGCTACCTTGTATATAAAAATAAAATAATTTTTAATAAGATATTTTTTATTTAATTATTTTCTATATTTACATTTTAAAGACCCTGGATGACATTTTAAAGATTAAGAATTTAGAGTACATTTAGTGATGAATAAGATTGGTAGATACTAAGCTTCTTTGATATTTTCCTTTTATTTTAAAGTAACTAAATATCTACAGTTTCATACTGTAAGATTTTGTATTTTGATAAGATAATAATAAGAAATGAAACATGAACATTTGTGTAGTTTGAATTCAAGTTAATAAAAATCATAATGCATGTCGAGACTAAAATTAATTTCAAGAACAATAATGTTTATTAGTTCATTTGAAGCCATTAAGAAACATATATAATAGAGTCAAAAAATAAATTTCAATTTTTAAAAGTAGAAATAATTAATAATAATCTAATGGAATAAAAAAATTATTTTAAATTTGATGCACTTTTCATAGTAATAATATACAGGGTGATTCTCTACACTATTTTTACAAATTAAGAGGGTTGAAAATACTCATCCATACAAGCAATAATTACATAGAAACGTATGGTGACATTCCATTTTGAGAGGAAGAAAAGAAGAAAGTAGAAACGCATGAAGAATCTATCACGAATTAATCGTATGCAAATTTTCACAGAGAAGAAGCAGCATTTTGTTCTTATTGGTTACCGGAGAAAGCCAATCAGTGTAGACATTGTATTTTAAAAACGGCGTATTATCATCGCTTCAAGTATTACCTGGATAATATCGTCCGAAAATTCTCGTGAATGCTATCAAGCGTCATGAATTGGACGTAGCAGATCTGTGAAATGGCCTCCTCGCTTACCGGACCTCAATCCACTAGACTTTTTCTTCTGGAGGCTCATGAAATCCTTAATGCATGAGACTCCAGAAGATTCAGCTGAAGATCTCGCGGCTAGAATTGTTGTTGCTGTTGGCAAAATTAACACGAGAAAAGAATCTTCGAAAAGGTGCACCAGTCGTACCTTCGCTGGTGTCAACTGTGCAACGACACAAGTGTTCGGTATTTTGAGCATTTGCTACGAGGTTTTCATTTAACAATAAATATGATTGTGAAACTCTTTTGGTATTATTCATTCGCTTACCCAACACTGTTGAATGTTCAAGTGAGAATTCCACTCAAAGTGGAATGCGGACCTATGTTGCCATGTAATTATTGCTTTTTTGTCTGGATGGGTACAATTATCCCTCTTAATTTGTAAAAGCAATTTAGAATCACCCTGTATATAAGAATTTCAAAATATTTATCTTTTTATGATAATTTAGGGAAACAAATTGAAGTTGAATTAAGAAAAAGATAGTTTGTTTTACTTTATTGATTTAAAGTAATTTATAATGAAGTGATTATTATTATTTGAATATATTATGCAATTTAAGGTTTTAAAAGCAGATTTTAACTATAATATAACATTACAAAGGAAGGCGTAGAATTATATATAATTAAAACAAAAAATATTCTATTATTGTTTTAACAGAAACTATAGAGGGAATTATTACCATACTAACTTTTGCCATTTCCCAAGAAACCTATAGAGAATCGAGCTGATATCCAACACACACATTTTGCTTTTCATCACATTGAATTAGTTCACAGTTGCCGAATTTTTGCAGGCTTTAACATTAATATTTTTTATAATGGTAAAATTAGATGAGATTATTTCCTAAAATACTAAGTATATACACAAAAGTGTAAATGAAGTATTGCAGTATGCAAGTATGTTTGGAAAAAAAAATTTATTAACAACATGTAAAGTTCAAGATTGAAATTCTCTTTTATCTTTACATTTTATACACACAAACTATCTCACAATTTGAGTTAACTCACAAGATTTTAAAATTATGAATGACATTTTTTAATGAACTTTCTGTTAATAAAAATACAAATTTAAGAATTATAAAAATATATATGTGATACACAGATAATATTGTTAACAGAGTAAGAGTGATTTATATTTTAATGCAAAATTGTAATAAGAACTCTCAAATGGGAAATCTATATGAGTGACAGATGACTGAAACATATTTTCCCTATACTTGTTTAAAGATTATTCTAGTGAATTATCTTGTGTCGTATACAGTGATTTCTTAGATCATTGTATACGATAACAAGATGTAAGAGCATTGAAACAAGCAAAAAATTTAATAAAATTGGGGGTTAATAAAATATTGTAGCAGATTTCATGAGATACATATGTCAATTTATTATATGGAATCATCGTTAAGCATTATCACATCAATATGATCAACAGCCCGTGAAAAATATTCCTGTATATCAAATATATAGGAAGATTTTTATATATCATTCCTGTATATCATATATATCTTCCTCCATAGATTCTGCTAAAAGATTTGCAGCAGTTTTCAGATATTAGGGTGAAACTGTTGGCGTCAAACATTGTTTACCATAGAGCATTTTTTTTCAATAAATATTTCGTGTAAAATTTAGATAAATTTATAATAAAAAACAATAAAAGTTGAATAAAAAAGTTGTATTTCATTATCATATTTAAAAAAATATCCCAGTAAATCACATAGTAGAAAACATTAAATAACATAGAAGTGAAGCATTGAATGTCATTATTGTGATTCTATGGAATTCATTTTTATTTATTTGTATATATCGTTAGACAAGACACATAAGTTTAAAAAAGGAATAATAATCATACTGTCTTTTTAACAGTTTAAATATTTTTTAAAGAAGATGTTTTATGAGCTACTTCAGCATATTTTAGTTTTGTTTTCGGGTAAAAGATTCATGAAATTTTTTTACACGTAACTTCACAAACTAGAAGGAATCACTATTTATCTTGAATGGCTATCTACTTATCTTGTCTAGGCGATGGATGAAAATTATGGCTTTTTTACTATCCCATCTTATGAGTTTAGAAATGGAAAAGAAGTCTGCAGGTAAAAAATCCTTGAAAGTATGTTGGAAATGCTTCAAATGTCGTTCCCAATTTTCATTCGTTTTTCCTCTCTTTTCGTAAACTTTTTCTTTTATCACTCTTCATTATTTTTTCTGTCTTCTTTGTTTGTTACATTTCTTTTCTTATCTTTGTTATTCCTTTCTTTCTTTCTTTTCTTTTTTTATATTTCCTGTGGTTAAAAGTTAAAAAAATTGGCATATATTTTTTTACTATTAATTGTTATTCAGGGAAAAATTCATATATTTTATATGAATGTAACAATTTCTATTCTGCAACGAATATAGTAACTTTTGAAGAACTTTTAACTAACAATAGGTTATTAAAAGACTAAAAATATTGAAATTATTGTTGAAAATTTGTCACAGTTTTTGTGTAAACTCATTTATTGTTGTAAGAACATTCTTTAATAATGTTTAGTTACGAAGCACCAGAAATAGCAATGTAAATAAATCTGATATAATTTTAAACAACAACCGCAAGAGAAGAGCTCTTATACTACAGAATTTTCAGATGAGACTCTTCTACAGTTATAAGCACTTAAAGAAATTGATAGAGAAATATGATTTAATCTATACAGAAGGATTGAAAGTTTATAAACTTTGTTTTCTCAGAGATCAGAAACTTTGTTTTCTCAGATTTTTTTCTCTATTTCTTATTTTAAAGATTTAGTTGATACATTATATAAATGAATTGTGAAATAGAAGACACGTTAATCAAATCAAATGAATAAAAAGAAAAACACCAAATTTAGAAATCTCTGACGGTCTTTAATTTCCTTCGCGAATCCTAATCTAATTGAAAGCAGGCCATTTTGAGATATATTTTAGTTTGACCTTCAGAAAAGAGCTCAGACTAAAGACATAGTCGGAGTCAACCATTAGATTTCTCAATTTATTTCTGCTTTGGAATCTAAATTTTTAAATTTTTTAAAAGTAAATTATATCAACAATAAAAAAGTTGCCTAAGATAAAAATAATTATACACAGCTTTAAATTAATTTTCTTAATAATAATAATATATATTCACTAATTTATTTTTTTAAATTTACTATTTAAATTATGGAATTAATCAGATTAATAAGAATAGTTTAATAAAAAAACATAAATTCAGAAGACCAATTCATCAACATACAAAATTTGATGAACTGAAATGTATTAAATTCAAATGAATAATTTATGGTGCTATTTCTAAAATAAATATTAATAAATTAAAAGAGTAATATTAGTTAAATTGTTCTGAAATCAGTTCTGAAAAGTATTTTTTTAGTATTTAAATAATTTTTTAAAATTTTAAACAAAAATATTATCAAATAAGTTAGAAGATGTAAAATTAACAACAGATTTATTACAATCATCAGTTGAAATTGAGAAAATATTATGTTTAATTAAAAAAATCCAGTATAATGTTTAAATAAGAGCAACAAAGAAGTAAATTTTATTCATAAAACAATTAGTACTACAAGAAATGAAATGAAATTTATATGTTTTTATGAAAATTTTGCATTAATTTGAAATGTAGAAAGCTAAAATTATAACTCTATTAGATTTTCTTTGAAAAAGCTAGAAATGCCCTGAAAGTAATTGCGTTGGAAGATTTTTAATGATTTATTGGAAATAGTTGTTATAGGAAAAAAATTTGTTTCATTTATTTCATTCAAAGTTCATTTTTTTTACAAAAGGATGCATAATTGTTTGAAGCTTTATCTACCGGAGTGATTTTCTAGAAAGTTATTAGTCTTTTAACAGAAAAAGCAAGATTAAAATTGCTGAATAAGAACAAGATTAGAATTGCTTATAGAATTACTGAAGCAAAAGAATTATATAAGCAATTAATTTTAATATATAAAAAGCATATTTTAAACTGATTGAAAAAAAGATAATTTTCTTTAAGAAAATAATTTCATTTGTGTAGAATGAGAATTAACAATATTTTCAATACAAATTTATCAATCTCAATAATAAAAATTCATCTCTTACTGTACATTGGTTCTATCTAAATTTAACACTCTACTAAGAACATCTTTCAACTCTATATCAGTATTTCCTGTAAAAATATATCAAAGAAAGAATTGATAAGTTCATTCACCCAGAAGCAAACAACTTTATTTTTACTAAGATTATTATTATTTTAATAATTACACTGCTAGAAAGATGCAATGCATATTCTCTATTAACATACATACAATTTATCATAATTAAAAATTTATTGAAATTTATTACAAATTTTGTATTATTTAATAGAAATTTAAATTCAAGATGTTTAGTAACGTAAAAAATGTAAATTCATTATATAATGGATTCATAAAAGAATAACAAAACCATTAATAATTATTCCATGTTAGTTTATCAATTTGAAAATGTCAAAAAATAAAATTTAAATGTAAATAATTAGAAATTGAAATTGTTCTTTGTTTGAACACATAATAAAATTTTCTTATGGAGAACAATTATAAGTATAATAAGAAAATTATTTTTAATTAAAAAATTTCATAATTTCAACAAAAATTATTTAAATTGTCATTCTTATTTTCATTAGTTTTTCTAATACTTCTTTCATTAGCATTTCTGTCCTTGAGGAAAGGTTGGGACACCTTGAATATTATGTGCAAATGTTGGAAATTTTTCTACTGTAAAAAGAATGGTTCTGTATGAACCAATTTACAGTAATGAAAAGTGTATCTAATAATGCCAGCAAAAATTAATAAAAACTATTACAAAATAATTATTTGAATAAAAACTCTTAAATGCAATTTTAATTATTTAACAAATCAAGTATTTTTATTATAAAATATGTACTTAAAGAAAAAATTATTTTGCTGGATAAAATGGTTCAAGAATTTATTAACAAATAAGAGAATCTGTGTATATTTTAATAAAACTAGATACTATATTTTGTCAAAAATGAACATTTATATACTAAATTTTTCTTTATTTTTTATCAAGAAAATAGAAACTTCTTATTCTCTCCTTAGTTGATCTAGTCTTACATGAATTATAGAAATTTTTAATTCTTGAGCCGAAATAATCTTATGAAAAGACTCCTTTGTATTCAGAATTAAGATACATCGTTGATTTGATAAAGTAAATACTTTGGAAATGATAAGGTTTATAAAATATGAAAATTTTTTTTTTATGTTTTATTTTTCATATCCATTTCACTTACACACCATTAGCAACTCAAAATATAATATCCTGAAAAAGTGAAGATTATGAGAAATTTATATCATGCTTTTACGGTGATGAGATTTACAAATTAGAAGATATTCCCTATTTGAAGTACAACAATTGTTTGTTCTGGTGTTTCTTTGTGTAAGCTGTTTAACTATGCCTCATAGAAGTTTATCGAATGTCTTTCTGAGTTCGACCGAGAAAGAACAGTAATCTTTAGGTTTTGAGCATTATACATCAGAAAAATTAGTGACAGTAAACAACAGTAAAACATTTCTGTACTTGCTGGAGTGAACAATGGATTGACGGGATCGATCGCACTTATCTCGTAGCGACAGGTGTGAAGATTGTTATATTATGATCAAAGCAGTGATGAATTGCTCAGCCATATCAGAAACTGTATCACAACAGATTGAATCTATTACGCATTATTCTGTGTTTGCTTGCACCATTCAACATCGTTCGCAGATGAGTGGAATGCCCTCAAGGCTTCAGTTGCTTCATTCATCTTTGACTCAAAACTGCAGTGATGTGGTGAATGACGGTTATGAAAAATGAAATTGAACGTAATGCCTCTACTAAGGAATTCAATTTCTGCTTGCTAAACCAAGATGGTCGGAAATGAGCCCGGAGACACCAGGATTAGAGACAGCTGAGCTGTTTTGTTATGTATCCCCACACTGCTCTTGAATTGGAATCATGGTTTGGGTTGTTATTGGATATCACTCCCGCATCACTCTAGTACGCTGTGGCAGTACACTGAACAACCAGGGCTATATGTTATATATATCCATGTTGGGTTGGAGTCCATGATCCTCCCATACATTCAGCTCTTGCTATCAGTCATATTACAACAAGTTAATGAGCGACCACACATGACACACAAAGTTCAAGAGTTCTTTATCCATTAAATTGAATTGGGTTCTCACCTTCTTGTTATTCCAATCTGTCACCAATCGAAGACATGTGGCTCATGCTTGCACAACAACTGTCTGAGATGCACAACCCTCTGTTACATCAGATAAACTTTGGCAATATTTTAAAGTCTTATGGACTGGTATACCTCAGTGACAACTGCTTTGGTTCCATTCCAAAGCGTGTAGCTAACAATGGGGCTTCACTAACAACTGATTTCGTCATCATTCGTACTTTACCCCATTCGTAATTTCAACCATTTGAGATTTGCATAATGCGTTATCAAAAAAATAAGTTTGTTTTGATATTTTTGGTCTATCTTGGTGTTGCCTTTTGGGTGGCCAACAGTGTAATTTTAGTTTTTTTTTTTTTTTATATAAAATTAGATATTTTTGGTAAGCATGGAGTATATTTAATTTCAAATAATATTGCCAGAGCACCGAATTTCTTCAACTAATTTGACTATACGGACTGTTTTTAGAATGTTTGATTAATTTTGATGCTTAATAACTCATAAAATAAGATAGACGTAAGCAAAATATGACGTTTTTTCATGGAATAATTTATATATTTTTTATAGAATCTAAATTTATATAAATGATTTTCCTTTCAAGTTGTTTCACAGTGCAACTTTAATTTTGCAAATATAATCTTCGTTATTAATTGTTGAGAATTTATTTTTTCAGTTTGAATAGTTTTAAGCTATCACCTGGTTTCGCCGCTTCTTAAGCAGGAATATGGATGGATTGGCCATAATTTTTGGTACCTAGATCACTGAATATAACACCGACGCACATTTTTCTGTCTGAAGATTTGTGAAAGACGTTGCTTACAGATGAAAAACAAGAATAATAGTAATCTAAAGGTCAGGAAAACGACTGCATTTCATATTTGCAATAAGATAATGGATAGACATAGGGATGTTTACTGACAAGAGCCATAAAGCATGTTGAATATATTTAAGATTACTGTTATAATTTGAATTTTGTTTATTACTTTGTAATTTATTCAAAGTCAAAACTTTTCATTCATCTTATAGATACTCTCTAATACTCACTATAGAAAATATTTCTTACGTTTTTATACGAGAATAATATTTGGAATAAAATTTTAATTTTTTTAATAAAATTAAGTATTGTTTATTTTAAATGTTTCTAAATATTGCTTTCTATTCATAAATTATTAAGTTTCAGTTGAGTTTTTTTTTTTTTTTTTATTTTTTATTTTTTATATAGTAAATCACAATAAACTTCAACTCAGTGATGAATTTAAAGAATTTCCAGTTTTTTAGAAGTTGAATGTATGTTCCTTTACTGAGTATTGTACTGTTTAATATTCTTGCTTAATTGACCTCAAAATTATTTCTTATAGGTATTCTTTCAAGAAAAATCGTAAAGCATGCTGTAAGTACAGTTAAGAAAAAATGTATGTTTAAATAGAACAATATATATGGACAAAGTCTTTGGTGTGAATACATGTATTAAGATATGTTTATTTTTCAAACATCTTTGATAAATTTTATATTTATTATTTTAAAATTAATAATTATTATTTAAAAATAAATTTTATATTTATTAATAATCTGATTTCTTTAAAAATAAAAAAAATTTAATCATCTTTTATTTTCATTGTTATTTTTCAACAGATTTTAAAGTATTTTTTTACAGTTATTTCCTAACACTTTATTTTCTCTACAGATTACAATTATTTTGCTCGAAAAAAATCAATTGAATTGGATCAACCCTTCACAAAATAACTAAGTTTTCAGAGCATTAAATATATATCTTCGATTACTATATTATTTTCTTAGACTAACTCATCTAGTTTGATTATTATTAAAATATGAAAAAAATTAATCATGATTTAAAAATAAGATTTATTTTTAAATTCTGATAGGAAGATCATCTTTCCCAACTGTTACAGATGAAATTTCTCAATATGAATAAAAAATCAACTATAAAAGGCTGAACCCAGTTTTCAAATTCATTGAAAATGTATTTATAAAAGAATGGTTACGTTTGTCATACAATTTTAAATAAACGTTTTTGTTATATTTTAGATCTAAAGTCTATAGTTAACATACATTTTCAAAAATTTTGAATATCTATAATGTTAAGATATAAAACACTGTTTTTAATTAATTTATGAAATTTAAAATTCATATGAATAGCGTAAATTATTTTTTGAAAAATACATAATAGTATTTTTACATTTTACTGTAAATTCAGTAAATTCTTTATTTTCCTTCTACAAACAGTGTGATAAAAACTATAAGTAAAATTAAAAAAAATATATTTTCTATTCTTTTTTTTGATATTATCTAAATAAGTGTTTAATTTATTTTTAAATCACAATAAAGTAATCAAATACAACATGTTAATATAATTAAACTAATTAAAGTAAAACAAATATTTTTATCTGCCTAATAGACACTCCTACCTTATATTCAATTGATCATTTAACATATTTTTAATTTTCATGGCATTTTGCGGACAAATCTGTGTCACTGAATGCATTTCAGTTGTTAAAAGCATATGTCTGATTTTATCCATAAAAAGTATAGATCAATATCCTTAATAAATCCATTTCTTCTTAACCAGACTTCCAAGAAAAATGCCTGGTGTAAGTAAAATGGGTGGTTTTTTTGTCATTTAATTAATTTATTGTGGTCCACATATGTATATTACAGAAGATCATTCTCTAGAGATGTAATTTTACGTAGAGTGGCGAAATTATGTTATATGGAAAGTTTTATTAACAGCCGAGTATTTATAATTCCTGAATATAAATTCTTGTATTGCAGTAAATACCTAAGTAGCTTAATTTTGTTTATAATTTCCACGTAACTTGATATTTTTAAGAAGCTTTAAATTTAATTCAAGTTACTTTTCATAAGAAGTTGAAGTTCACAAAAGCACATTAAATCACTTTTCTGTAGAGAATTTTCGTTTGAGTTTAAGGTGAAAGGATATTGCACTGCAAAAGATAAATATATGTTCACAATAAGAGTTTACATACTTATATATGATATAAGTACAAAATGCACACCTTTTATTTGATAAACAAAGATTCAAAAAAATTACGATGAATGGATCACGTTTTAATGACTTCAAGGGCAAAGCTGTACACCTAATGTGTAATTCATTTGATGTTCCTTTGACTATACACCTCCTCATTGAAACTTTGTTAGTTTTAAGGTTGTATTATTTTTTATTTAGTATGACACACTCAACACAGCACTTAATTCTAAGTTCCATCTGGTTCATTAAATGAGAGATTTAAATTATAAACAGTTTTCATTCTTTCACTTCTAAAACTTTGATATTCTTAACAGTATTTTGCATATTTCTTAATAATATGTAACATGCTCATTGACAGGATAATTTTTGAAAAAAGGTAATTTCGTCGTTTTGAACACATCAGTAGTAAAAACTAATCTTGTATTTTGATGGAAAAATATCTGCTTTTTAAAACCTAATTTTTGTAATTGTTGAATAAAATTTTATAGCAAAAAGTAAATAACAAAAAACATTTTAAAATAGAGAAATCAGTAAAAAAAAAAAAAAAAAAAAAAAAAAAAAAAAAAAGGGAAATGTAAATATGAAAATAAATAAAATAAAGTAGAATTAAAAATAGATAAAAGTAAAATGGAAAGATCAAAAAACTTATAAGCAAACGTAGTCTTTTTGATGATGCCAAAAGCCTACAAAAAATTTAAAGTATCATCGAAACTTTCTATGTACTATATTATTTAAGAAGTCCAGAAGATACCTAGAAAATTTCTGTTTCCTAAATTTAACTTTCCTTTTGATAAAAAAATAATCATGTCTTTGTCAGAAGTACTTAGGTTTCAAAAACACAACTATATCTATGACAATTATGTTAAATCATTCTAGGAAACCCAGATTTAAAGTTTGCTGTTGCGTAGGATATAGTCAGAGTTAAGTAAAAATTCATATGTAGAATTTTTAAAGAGTTTCTTATTCTAATCCCTTTTATTGGAAGTTGTGGAATTTTTAAAATTTTATTTCAATTAATTAATTTATTTTTAATAGGTTGCTTTAAAAATAAATAGAAAATTTACTTATTTTCAAGTGTAACTATTTGAAATTTAGAAACTGACAAAAAGCTTTAAGCTTTATGATAATTATGACCATGAAGTTTATTAAGTTCGTATCTTTATATTTCGAAATATTTTCAATACCAGACATCAGATTTTTAATCTCAGCATAGTTATATGGAAATTTTTTTTATGATAATGCCAATGCCATAAGTAGTTTTTTAAATTCTATTTTAACATATAACCTATACAAAATATTGTTCAAGGATAATTTTTTAGATTACATTGCAATTACTTATCCAGGAACAGTATCTCATAATTTTGAGCTATTTTCAAGTGGTGCTAGTGGTACCGAAATTTACACCAAATTCTCTAACTTCATATGAACGTAGGACATTAAAATTAAGTTTTACTAAATTTTAATGTCCCACTGTTGTTGTCGTATCAGCACTGTAGTTTTTAGCTGAGTCAATATTGAATCTGATGTCTTTTGCCATGGCAGCAAGGGTTTTACATCAGCAATAATAACAAATAATTTAAATCTCATTGCTCATTTTAACTTATATTAAAATTCCAATCGCATCATTATCTATTATTGACACATTTTTAGTATGTACTGCTCAGCTACCTTTTGATGTTCAATAATTAATTAGCTCTAAATTGCTCATAAAAAATTCTATCACAGGGAAAAAAAAGTAATTTTTCGGAAGTTAATGAACAAATATCGGGTTAAAAAATCAAACAAAACACTTTTATGAATTGCAATTGAAAACAAAAAAATTTTAAATGAAAGGAAAAATACTGAATAGTCATGTATTACTAGCTTAAAGTTGCGATGAAACGGAAGATTTTACAAGTACATGATAGACAAGGGGAATGGGGAAAAATTCATAAGTAAGATGACATGTATAAACCCACTTAGGAGTGATTAATCCAGTGTTGATACTGCATATTTTTTCTTAATAACTATTGTTATGATTTGACATCAATTGATGATATTTTTCTATAAAATCAAAGCCACAGAGTGAAACATGCCAGCACACACAGTTTTAAGATGTAAAATTATTCTTTTAATTTTAAATATATTTTCAGAAGTCCCCGTATGTTAAATTACTGGTGCGATTCACGTATGTTAGTTATCATGTTTCACTCGATCACAATCATTCCGTATCTCCGATACATTTCAAAACTATGATACTTAAAATCATAAAATATATTAAAATTAAAGTAGATCAGATTACGTAACTTTCCTGGCTTGAATATTTAAATTTAAAGAGAGAAACATTCATCGATAATAAACATATATTCATTTACTTTCGTTAAAAATGGTTTGAAAACAAATATTTTATTGTTTATTATTTTTAGAGAGAGAGAGTTTGTATATATATATATATATATATATATATATCAGTCACTTTAAAACTTATTTATCAACTTATTTATTTATCAAACTCTTGTACCAAGTTCACATTTTTAATATTATTAGTCAATATATAATCAAAATTCAAATTATTTAGGTATGAATAGCTTCAAATATTTTGCTTAGATGTATTGATTAATCTTCTGTAACAAATGATTAGGGCTTAGAAATGTTAAATGAAAAAAATCATTTTTTTTAGTTACATTAGCTTACAGGTTTTCCAATTTAGTTTTCATATTTTATGAAAACTAAATTAATAATATTAAATGTAAATTGAATATAAATTAATTATATTGAATAAAAATGTAGTGAATATAAATTTAGTTTTCATATTTTATAAAAACTAAATCGAAAAAACCTTTCTATCAATTAGAAAATTTAATAATGGGCGATTTTACATTAATAAGTTTTTTTTACAATGCATATATTAACTTCATTAATAATATTATAAATTCTAGCTTACCCAGAAATTTGCTTCAAATGAATTAACTTATTCCTATTATTCGTACAATTTTATATTAATTTCTTGTACGAGTTAATAATATTACAATGTAATTTTTCTGCTTTTTTATGTCCAAGATAATACGTAATTTGTATAACCTACCTTAAGTTTTTTAATCTAAATTTGATCACTCTAAGGAAGCAGAAAATTTATGAGTTATGTCTTCTTCTATTCATTTACTTTACGAATAACATATTTCAACATAAATAAATAAGATTAAATAAAAATAGGCTTTTCCTTGGATAATTTATTGTTTGAAAATTTGAAAAGCAATTTATTTTTAAGGAACAAATGCTTCTGAGCAAACGATAACTCATTGTTACATTCAACGTGCAGAGAACATTTTGATTTCATAAGTATTAAGAGAGTTACGTAGGTCCTTTATTTCAGATTAAACTTAACTACAGGGCTACACAAACACATATACGTTTATATATATATTTAATATTCAGGCTCTTTTGATAAATTATAGCAAAGCGCTGTTATTTTGAAAACTCTCCTTCTTACATCTGCTGATTATTAATGGAAGTTGGCTAAGAGAGAGAGAGAGAAATGCATTTTCCCTTTATATATCTAACTTTAATGAAGCATTGGAAAGAAAATTACGTTAGTACCCTAGTCTTACATTTGAAGCCGCTTTAAAGTTATTAAATGCCGTAGCGTGATCGTCAAAAGGGAAAGCTAAGAGAAAATCTTAATTATTTCATGAAAATACTTTTTCTCGCAGTTAAGTTAAAAAGAATCAGGAAAAAATGCGATGGAATACCGAGAATAAAAGCTAGAATTTCTTTTTACAAAAGTGAAGTTTATTATTTAATGAACTTTACTTTTGTAAACATGATGTGGGAATAAAATCACTAATACAAATTTTTTTCTACATGATTTTATTTCCACATGAAATTGATAATAATGTTTTCAGTGCTAATTGGAGATAATCAATTTTTGAAATAAAGCGTATATTTTTTTTAAATAATTTTTAATTTGACATTTGAAAAACTAAAATGTATCAAGTTTTAACTTTATGGTAAAATTTTCATTTTAAAATTTTAATTTTAATTTATAATTATTAATTTATAATTATTAATTTATAATTAGAAATTTAATAGTGAATAATTTTATATTTGTACTCTATCAAAAAGATTTTATTTTATAATATAAAATAATAATTTACGTTCTTATAAATTATGTTCGCTTATACGGACAACGTGGACATATAAATATAAATTGCATGATATATGATCATTATATAAACTAAGTCTATAAAATTTTCAGATTTTTGAAAAACATTTAATCATAAATTTTTCTTAGAAAATATTTTAAAATAATTAAAGAAGGCTTTCGTTTAAATACTTTTATCCCGTTAAAATTACAAAATGTTTTGCGATTATTAAGAGACAAAACTACATTAAAAAAGTTTTAAATATTAATTTTTACGCAAATATTATTTTAATTTTACGTATAATTACACTTAAGTAAATGAAACTTCACTTAGATAAATGTGATTATTATTAAATATCATCTTAATTCTTATTATGGTAAAATAAAAATTGTTACACGTGTAAAATAAAAATTGAATTAGTGATATCTATGTTGGTAAAATTAATATGGTGGATATCTATGTTGGTAATTTAAGTTGCGTAATAATTGTATGAAATGACAGTCTGGGGTTTCTGAATTGGGAATCAAATTTTTGACAGATTTCCTTACATGTGAATACTCTACAATACCTATGAAAAATACTTCCAAAAGAAAAGATGTGGTCGTTGTTCAAATGCTTTATCGCAGAATATACTGTAAAACTATTCGAAACATAATGTCAATACTAAAGAAATATTACTTTTGAAACTATTTGGAATTTGCTAGACTTTTTAGTGTTTTGTTTTAAATTTGGTACTGAGAGCAACGAAATGATCTTCAAATTTAAATCAGTTATTTAATTTAACCATATTTCCTGTTATTTTAATTACTTTAAACTATAACATATTACATTTTTAGGTCGTAATTTTTAAGAATGAATTTTGTTTCTTAAATTTTTCAAGCTATGAAGATTCTTTGAGGAAAAAATTAAAATTAACTTGTTTTAATGAAAAAAGTGGAAAATGATTCTGAAAATAAATATACAATAAAATGTTTCAGCATTTTTGAGCCCATTTACAATCATTTTTAAGAACTTTATCATTAAATTACTTCAAACATCTATTTGCACGGTTAATCTTAATATAGTATTTAAAATAACAAATGACAAATCATAGTCTAGGAATTCATTAATGCTTATATAAATCAACGTAAATTATTTAAATTTTACTTAATAATGAGCTGTTTTTTTTAAATTTAACTTTAAGGATACATTAAAAGTAAATTATTTTTATATAAATATTATTTTTATAAAGATTTGTTAATCATTATTATTTAAAATTTTTATTATTTCAATTTTTAAAGTATGTATGAATAGACAATAATGTGTAGCTTTTATGACAGTACAAATGTAGAAAAAGTGTAGATCTTACTAAATCTTTTCAATTTTTGAATACTCTTTCCATTCTTGTGAGCTCAAAAGGAAACTTAATTTACAAGTAAGTAGTATACATAAGATTTCTGATGTATTAAGTAATAAAAATAAGAGTCAGATATAAAACAGAACTTACTCTAAAAATATGTATGAGCCAAAGACATATCTGGTCTAAATCATTAAACTGTAAGCATTGACTGCTTGTATTTAAACGTAGACTTGAAAATTAACTTGATATAATAAAAATATTTAACATAAATCAGATGTTCAGAAAAAAGTGTTTCTTGAAGAATGTATTGTTAATTATAAATGATTTACAGTTTAATGTTAAGAGAACTACAAAACTGATCCGGATTTTGAATGTTAAATCTATTGAAACATAAACAAATATATATTAAGAAACTTATTGTTACATATAAATGATTTGGGAGTTAATTAAATTTGAAATTTTTTAATCCTATAATAGTAACCTATTTAATCTTATTGCTAGTACACAAATTGATAAAAGAGAAAAATTGTTTTCTTTCATCACGTTTAGGTTATTAGAAAGACAAGGAAATTCGCAAATTTTTATAACAATATATTAATGTATAATATTTTTTTTTATAATAACTTATCATGTCAAATGAAAGCGAAAAAAATATTTATTGAGAAATTTTTATTTGTTACATTAAAACTTTTTGACAAATGTTAACAATTACTTAAAAATGTAATTAATTTTATGACTTTTTCTGCAAAAATTTTAATATCAAGTTTTAACAAATATTAGAAGTTTCACAAATAATTGTAAATGCCTTAAGTATTTACAGATAAAAATCTCCAGAAGTTGTTTTGTCAGGTATAAATATATGTAATTTAGAATGATCTAATCATGCTAATTGTCTGTTTTAAATTGTCTAATATTCAATAAAACTAATTAATTTGAATTTTATTGCGTGTGTGAGATTTCAATATTCTTTATTTCTATAATAATTACATGTAATGAGCAATGAGTAAAAAGCTATTGATAGAATATTGAATAGGAATGAATAAAATTTCTTATCTTGTAATATGAAATATGTTTTTTTCACCTCAACAAATTAAATACATTTTTCTCATAACAGCGTCATGTTAAATTGAAATTGTAAATGTGAAAGAAAAAAATTATGTAACAAAGTATGAAAAGGAATTTAAATAGCATAGACTAAATACATTTATTTCATATAAATCATAAGAAGCAATTAGAAAATTTTAAAATTTTGAAAGTCATCGAAAATAAATATTAATTACCTTTACTTCTCCAATTTTATTATTTTTTTTAGTTTTTCATTGTAACCACATCATGTAAAATATAAATATTCCTTACAAGAAAAGAATAATTATTAGAGACCAATATTTTACTATTCATGAGTTATTTTCCATTATATAAATCCATTACAGGCAGTAAATTTTATTTAGTTCTATAGTTAATTTATTACATATCCTTTGATATATTAAACACATTGTTCTGGAATACTGTAACAAATTAAAATAGAAAGTAAAAGAACAAATATTAATATTATAGAATATATTAACATATATTTTGAATGTTATGTATTAAAGTTAGAATTTCTAGCATGAAAACATATTAAAATTTTTTACTTCTAAAAACATTGTATTCTAAAGCAATGTGTTATGTTAATGTTTAATGATTTAATACTTAAGCAAAGGTTAGACGTTTCGAAATTTTAAACCTTAAACAAATATATTTCAACATTCATTTTTCACGCGAAGCTTCTTAAGTAAAAGAGTTTCATCTTTTCACTTTAAACTTAATTTGTCAGAAAAGCTTTTTAACAGACTTAATGACTTACCGCTGACTGTCTACTTTTATAAAACAAATATTAATGTAAGAATTTTAAGATGACGGCTCATGACGGCTTACGTGAAGTATGCAAAATCTGAAGTCTTATATTCGAGAATGATTCAGGTGTTTGCATTAGCGCAATGAATTGGGAATATATTAACGTTACACTGACAAGCATTAAATTGCGAATGTATAATGTGAAGCGAGATATAGCTAAATAACGTAACATTTTGTCACAGCATGAAGCGAAACATGCCACACTGCTAAGATGGGCAACATCGTGAAAGGTAAATCAGAGTTCAGACACTGTGGAAAGATTCCAATAATTGCTGTCTTGTACATTATCGTATTAATCTCATATATGAAAAATTGGTTTGAGGTAGCATTGAAATCTACTTTTTCATTCCATAAATATGCGTTGATCTGTGAGAGCTGTATTTCTAGGAATTTGCATTCTTTTTTTCTACTTTACAATCAGATCTTATTTGTGGTCTCATTTGAGTGGGATAATGCAGGCTCACACTTTGTATGTTTATCCAATGTTCCTTATTAGCCTGCAAGGTTATTAAACAAAAACTATCCTTTATAAAATTTTTGTTTTGCCTTGCTCAAAAATGGTAATTTAAAGAGCAATTTAGTTGTCAGTACGATATTATGAACAAATTACTAGTATATAAATAATATGTTCTTAACGTTAATTAGCTTCTGAGATATATTGAGTACAAAGGTATGCTGACTAGAGTAACTCGCAGCTATGAAAAGCAGATGAGATCAGAGTTATAGAGGTTGATTCTATAACTCTAAGCGAAATACGCCGGTGTGCATCAGTTAAATTAATATTGATTATAAACTTTAGCCTTAATAACTTCAAACACGAACCAACGTATCACTTGGCTTTAGAATGAGGGAATTATTAATGAATATGTGATATTTGTTTGGTATCAGTTATTATTTTGTAAAATCAGAGAAATTTCTCTGAACTGATAAAAAAAGTAAACAATATAATAGGTCTGTATCCTTGACTTAAATTACCATGTTTAATTAATTTATAGAATAAGTTATATATTCTTATGTTGCGTCATAGTTATACTCTTAAATTAGATCCGTAATCAATAATATGAATTTATCAAAACATAAATACACTGCTCAAAACAATTAAAGGATATTGTAAGTTTTATATAAAATAAGGATGTAAGCGAAATTTTTTTAATGGGAAGAAATGGGAGAAGAGAACCACAAATGCAAATTTTTCTGATTTTCAAACTGTGGAGTATGCTAATTTTGAGTTCGACGTCAAAAACTTCGCTTCAGCGTCAGAGAATGATATTTTATTTTCAAGTGAATAAAAGACAATGAAGACAAGGATGATGCGCATTCAGTGACTGCTTTGTTTCGATGAGTACGATGTCTCAGACAAGTCATTTAACCAATTCAGAAGTTTGGAGAGTCGATAGTTGGTTAGAAGGGAGCCAAACTCAAGCCGAAGTAGCGCATGCCATTGGAGTGTCACAAAGTGTGATTTTCAGGATCTGGAACCGTTCTCTGGAGACTGGAAGTGCAAGCCGAAGACCAGGGAAAGGTCGTAGACGGGCTACAATTCCCAAGGAAGAACGTTATTTAGTGTTCACGGCTCGGAGACACCAAAATATGAACAATACTCTTTTCCAACAACACCTTTACTCGGCTACTGACACCACGGTTTCAACTCAAACTGTTAGAAACCGGCTCGGCTCCATGGGTGTTCGTCTGCATGCTCACCGACCGATGGTATGCGTTAAACTAACATCAAGCTATCGTTATACCACAGGGAGTGGGCAACAGAGCATGTAAACTGGAGGAGAAATGAAAGCAGCTATGCTCTTTTTGTGACGAGTCCCGTTTTTCTGTTCATCCTGTTAATAGACGTATTTTTATCTAGAGGGACCGTGGCAGTAGGAATAATCCGCGTTCGTGTACGAAAGTGTCGGATTTGGCGGTGGGGAGGGGATGTTGGTGTATGATGGCATCTCCATTAACGGGCGCACAGACCTCTATATCATTCGCGATAGACCTCTGACTGGTCGCCGATATAAAGATGAGTTCCTCAGACCTATTGTACTCCCTTACGCTGCAACAATAGGAGATGACTTCATTTTAATGGATGATAACTGCAAGCCACATCATGCTAACCTGGTTGAGAATTTTCTTTTCGATGAAGGAATAGCCAGCATATTCTCCAGACATGAATCCAGTAGAGCACGTTTGGGATGCTCTAGGAAGATGAGTTGCTGTCCACCAATCACCCCCACAAACTCTCAAAGAACTGGAAAGTGCTCTTCTGGAAGAGTGGGAGAGAATACCCCAACTCGTGATTAATAGCCTCATTGACTCCATTCCTCAAAAGTGTTCAACTTTGCTGGACGTCCGTGGAAACCATACCCCCTACTGAAAATGATTTCCTTTGAAGAAAACACCTTTTCTTATTCCTTTTCTCTCAAAAATTTTGTTTTTTTTTTCCTTTTGTACACTAATGCGCAATAAAATGCATTTTTTTCTGCTAAACATGTGTAATTTATTCTCATATAATTTACTACGTCTGATGACCGTGTATCAATCAGCTAAAAAGTTTCCCAGCCACAAGATCTACCTAAAACAACAATATCCTTTAAAAGTTTTGTGCAGTGTATTTAATAAAAAAATGCTTACTTTTAAACTATTTCGATTTATTTTATTTTTGGAGCAAATTATAATATCTATAAAATATTATAAAGAGAAAGAGCGATAGTACATAAAATTTCACACATGAATACTTATTGTTGCATATCTATTTGTATTTATCCGATAGTTATTCCAACGGTATTTTGAAATACTATATTAATTAGTTTGCAATAAATAGATAAAAGACTGAATGTGAAAAGAATTTAATCTTTATGTAAGTAATTAATTGTGTTTACATTTCTAAATTATCACCTTAAACAGTTGAAGAATTAAGATAGAATTTCTCAAAATTACAAACAACTTGGTAAATATAAGATAATAAATCATTAAATGCGAATACTTTCTCTCTTTCTCATTTCCGATTGAAAAGTTGGGAAACATCCAACAAATTTTTTTGTAATGTTTCCTAAATTGGATGATTTGTTTTAATTAGGAGTTTTAGTTATACAAAGAAGTTTGAAATCTTACGCTATTTCAGATTTCTTCACCAAATGTTTCACGAGTGTCTGATTTTATAACTTATATGACTGAAAGGAGAAAAAAGAAAAATAAATATTTCATCACTTAGTTAAACTTGTGCGGAAACGTTTGATGATAATATATTTAACAAGCAAACTGTGATTTCAAATCAACTATAAATTATTACCACGTAAGAGTTTACAGATTTCACTTTGATTTCATGAGCACTAAGAGTATTAAAAGTCTTTTGTTTTATATTTAACTGTAAGATTTTGCAGACGCGTATATTTCATTTCCACACTCTGTTGATAAATTATGTTTTAAAGTTGCCATTCGGAAAAGAGAGAGAGAGAGAGTTTCCTTGCATCTGGTGATTATTAATGGAGGTTTTCTCAGAGAAAATTATTTTCATTTTATGTATAGCTTTATTTAAAACTTTTGAAGGAAAACGGAGACGTTGTTGAGAGTTACATTTAAGTTATAAAATGTTGCAAATAAAGAAATTGATTTATCTAAGGAAATAAAACGAAAGGCATAAATCTTGATTGTTTTGTGAAAATTCATAATTTTCCATTTTATAAAATGATAATCATTGATCAAAAATATAAATAACAGAATTTTTCTTATTAAAGTAATGAATTTATTTCAGAGATGCAAAACATATTTAGTTTGATATTTTTATTTGCTATGTTTTAGTTTTCTCAAAAAGCTAATGCGTAAACTGCCTTTAAAAGTATAAGAAAATTACATTTACTTAAAATATTAATAATGAAAGAAAAAGTTCCTTTAACACTTAATTAAAAGAAATCTTATAGTAAAGAGAAAACATGAAAAATATAATACAGTTTCATATAATTCATACTACTCGAGTTAGCAAGAATTAAAAATTTTAGGTTTATTCATTATCCTTATGAATAAACCCAAAAAAGATGCATTATTGTGTTATACTTTTCTTGAAGTAAAGACTGCATTTGAATGCCTTCGTATGACAATACTGAACGAATACAATTGATGGAAGCGTTTGAAACTAGAGTCTTCAAAATAGAATTCTGGAGGCAAATTTATATACTTTAGTTTTAATGGTATGGTGGAAACATTTTTTTTTGTCATTTTTACAAGTTTAAAATCAGTTATCATAAAACTGCTTAGTAATTTATGTTTAGCTAAGGAATTTTCGTATACAGTAACTAGAAAAAGTTTTGAGAAAATATTTTTATGCTTTAACTTTTTCTATAGGAAAAATTTCTTAATGATTTAAATTAATAATTTTCAGATTCTATCTCTCATGGTGAACAACTAATAGCATGTATGAAAATTGGTAGTTTAAAAAGTAACAAGAGGAAAGTGAGAAGTTGAAAGCAGAGGCCTTTGAGACGAGCCGATAAAATTCAATTTTTTAATACTTGACTTATATATAAGTCAAACATTATTATGTAAACGACAATATCACTTATATAAATATGATACTACCACGCACAAAAAGTCTTCAATACTTTAGTGACTTGAGCAGCAGAATTCCAAACAGAAGCTGTGTTTTCTAATACAGTCTCTGGTTTTCGAATTGAAATTTCCTTATTTCTTTTCTATAAGAGATATGTACTAATGACGTAATAACTTCAATAACTTAACGCACGTATGTAAAGTAGTTTAATCTAATTCATGTTCAAAGAATATTCTACAATACTTAAATTTAAAATATAGAACTCCCAAATGTCATTCATTCGACTACATGTAAGACATTTAATCAAAATGCATACGAAACTCACTTGTTTGATCTTTTAAATATTGCAATATATATATATATATATATATATATATATATATATATATATATGTTATTTTATGTTATTTTTTTATCATCTTTAGTGTGAAGACCTGAAAAACTATGCCGGTGGGCTGTCATCTCTTAATTATAGAGAAAAAGGGAAAAACGGTTCATATACTACTATCACACCATAAACTTTGGAATTATAAAATCAACTTTGGACACATAGTAAGAAATGAAAGGATGGTAAATTTAGTTCTTTTTTCATGATAAAGAATCTTCAAAAAAACTACTCAACATTAAGACGCGTTAATCCGAAAGAAGTCGGTTTGCTGATTCAAATAAAAACCCTGTTCCAATGCAAGAGCATGGACTCACATCCTACTGGACATGGAATCACAGTGAATAAGGATCTGGATTTCACTGGATTGTGTGCATTGATTTCTGTAAAAAAATCTTTCGGCTGGGAAAAGAATAGGAAAATATAAGAAAGAAATACATTTAAATAGAATATATGAGTAACCAAAGATGAGGAGAAGATCCTTTGCAGAGGTTAAACAAAATTTAATTTGCTTACACGTGATGACAAGCGTTAACTTTGTCGGTGCTCTACAGCTACTTGTTATTTACTAATTTTAATTGAATCAGAATATATAGTTTAATATGAACTCTGAATCATTTGCGAACGTCCACTCCTTAGATTGGAATCAAATCCTCGAATTATTTTTACTGAAGGCCAAAGTGCTAATTATTCAGCAACCAGCTAGGCAATATGTTCAGGTAGTTAAAATAGTTACCTTGGTATTGTATTGCAGTTAAAATTAAATGAGTGTGAAACGAACAAGTGAAAATATACATTCTCATACATGCACTTAGAATAATAAGCGATTTCAATGAAAATTACGACACTTCAAGATAGTGCACAGCACATGAAACTCTTTAATGAGTTGGATGTTTGGATATTCATCCATACTAGCTAACAATTTTACCAGTACTATTCGCAAAGTATGTTACGTTAAATTGATGTAACTGTATCATAAATCACTTAATGATTTAATTAACATCACTGTATAATATATTAATTGTAGACAAAACATGCTCTTTTATAAAGAATATACAATGTATAATTAAATGCTAGGAATTATTTCATATAATTTGATGTTAAGTATAAATAATATTTTGTTCAGAATTTTTAATACCAACATGTTAGGTTAGTATAGCTTATAACTATACATTAAAAGAAACAAACTACACTAATAAGTTTGAAAAATTCTTGTTCCTTTGCTTATAAATTGCAATGAAATTTCATTAAAATATATGTTTCCCTACTCATAAGTTAATTTTTCACAGTGAAATGAATTAAAAAAAAAGAAGAGAAGAAAATATCATGTATCTTTGGAATAAAAGACTGTCGATAAAAATGCTCAAAGTATTATTTTATATCATACAGTGAAAACACAAAATGAAATTCAAAATTTTCTTTTTCTTATTTCAATAAATGGTAATAAAGTATTGCTGAGTTATTTCTAGTATCAAACAAATTAATTTAAGAAATAAACATTTGTGTATTTATAAAACTAATAATGAAAAGTTTATTTCTTTCACATGTTGTGATATTTTGAAATTAAAATTTATGAAAGTTGAAAAATTAATAGAAATTTACAAATGCGAAAATTAAAGTTAAAAATAATAATCTTGGAGGTTTTCAGAAAATAAAATTGAATTTGTTTTCTCATTAGAAATATATATATCTTTGTAATATTTTAATAAATAAATACCTATTTAATAATGATGCGTAACGAAACTAACATAAAAGAATTTGTAAAAGATTTAATTTTCATTGCTTCTAAAATAAATTAAATATTTCAAACATTCATTTTCTAGAAAACATTTAATAATTAATTGCTTGTTTTTTTTCTTTATCTGATTGCTAAAACTTAAAAGAAATGCTCTTGTTAGATTTATGAGTGGAATATTTGAGAATTACTGTGGGATATATATTTAATAAAAGAAAATATTTTGAAATTGAAACAGAGAAGTTTATGGAAATGAAATTAATAATTTTCTTTCTGAGAAATATTTCTTTGAAGATGTTATTCAATTAACAAAGAAATGTCATTTGCAATATCTTAATTAGTTAATTTTAATTTATTTCTTATTTCTCATCTAATGAAAATTAAATCACGTATTCCTACATTAATTATTAATGATAAACTTAATTAAAATTATAAAATAGAATTCATGCTAACTTATTAAAATATTAAAAAGCATATTACAAGAATTTAATTTACTAACAAACTAGAAAGCATATTGTAAAAATGTATTGATAAGTAAAAAAAATTAAATACAACAATGTAAGGAGAATATATTAAATTTATAATGTACTGAAAACATCTTTGTGTTCTGACTTTTTCAAACTTTTCATTAAAATTTAGATTATAAATAAAAAATTGCTTTTTCAGGTAAGCATTTATTAAAAATGTGTGGCAGACTACAAAAATGAAAGAGCTTTAGAACTTACGTATTTAACACACAATATTTTTAAGTATATGACAAAGATTTTAAATAAATATGCAGCGTTTAAAAAGCTTTATAAAATTAAAAAAAACTATTATTCAAATAGGTTAAAGTTTTTTTTATTGTGGTATTAATTTACTTAGCAGAATATTACTTGGCTTTTGGGGGGGGGAGCAAGAAAAAAAAATGTTGTTTCTACCAAACAATATTACTACACAAGATAAGGTGTGCTGAACTCTAAATTTTTTCCAATAAAACAATCTTGCAAAATGCATGAAACTTAATTGACAATATTTTAATATTTTGATTGTGTACTTATCCTCATGCTCAAAATATATTTCATCACTAAGGAAATATTAATATAATAATATTGCACTATTAAATTAAAATTATAAATATTTAAATTTTAAAATAATAGTAACTTGTAAATTTCTTTTTAATTATTAGAGTTTTAATGCATAATAGTATATTCTCTTTAATTTATTAGATGCCAGAAATAATTTTGCTGCATTTTACTATGTTACATTTAAAAGGGAAAAATAAAGGAAAAATTTCGTTTAAAATAAAGAGAAATTTTAATTTTCAAATGTTTGACAATATGATATAAATATCTATTTGGGTATTTTGATTTACAAATTTTTTCAAATTGATTAGTTATGATAATTTTTCCTTCTTGTTTTCATTAAATTAAGCTTGCGAAGATAAATTAACTTTAAAATGGTAGAAAGCTTTGTTATTTACTGAGATTTCATTGTTATTCATAACCATCAATAAAAAATCATTTTTCCAATTAATGTGTAGATTTTGCTTTAGTCAACTTACTGGTGTACGTTATGAAATTTTGAAGCAAATGCTAATAGACTAGTAAACTTGTTTTAAACTAACTGAGAAAATGGAGTGTTTCCTTGCACGCTCTATTTTTAATCTTAACAATGAATGTCTTGCTTATTGTTAAGCAAAAGTTATGTTTTACTTGTCCACAATATACCTGCTTATTAGAAATATCTACTGGATCTCAATATGCTGCAGTATATATAAGTTCTTAATTCAATTAACTATTTTTTTAAGTGATTCTTTTTTAATTAACTTTTTTCTAATTATTTGTAGATGTATGAAGGAGTTAGATTATATCATTCCTTTTTATTGACTTTTCAACTTATTTTACCTGATTTACTAGATAGAGAGTTTTAAAATCTGATGGTCTTACCTGGTCGTTTCTTAATGAATTCTCAACAGCTGAAGTCTTGAAATAAACCAGAAAAAAGGCAAAATATACAAATGGAAACGGTGCTTTAAGAGAAACCTTCAAATTGATGTTTCATAATTGCTTTTAATACCTTTTGCATTCTAAGATGTTATGAATATATAAATGATCATTCATGAATAAGATCAGTTTTTTATAATATTTTGAAAAAAAATGAGCTGATGGTTTTCACATAAGAAACCATGTAAACAAATGGAAGTTTCTTAAAACCGATTTTAGGCTGATTTAGATTTCAAAAAAGTTTGCGGTTTCATGCAAAGCAGTAAAATTCTTGATGAGTAATTGAATACAGAATCATTCTTAAATTTCTAGAAATATGAATTTAATATAAAACACTTAGAGAAATTAGACATATTATATAATTTGTTTTTTGCAGATTTATATTTTTTTCCCAAATTGCTTAAATAATATGTTACAGTTCACTTTGAAAAATGTTATGCAAGTTTTGATTTCTCATAGTCGAGAAAATGAATTAATTATATCTTATTATTTATTTCTTTTAACATCATGATAAAAGCAATTCATCATTTTTATAGGTTTTCGTTATTTTTATTAAATGCAAATCATAAAAAATACAAATTTTAGGATAATCAAATTATATATATATATATATATATATATATACAGTATTTCCACTAAAGTCCCTTGTCACCCTCTTAACTTTGGAAAGGCTGCTGCTATATTCATAAAAGTGGTGTCTAGGTATAGTAAAGTAGCTGCGCTACTGAATGAAACCACTTACCACGCCACCTGGTGGAAAATTGTGGAGTTAGTTTTCCTGTCTTGAAAATAGAATGAGATAGAGAGAAAAAGTTATTTACAAAGTTGTAGAGCATCCTCGATTTAGTACGATAAGATACCTTGTAGGCATTAATGTGAAGAATACAACGGTTAAAATGCGCATTTGTTGTTTCGTGCTGTGACGTGACAAAACGATTTAAGAGAGAAAAAAAAACCAAATATTTATAACAATATACTTTATTTTAAATGTTCAAACTTCTCACCGTCAGCTGCTATGCACATTTGGATCATCGCTTGAAGATCATGTGGCACACGTTGGAACATGAGACCGTAATGCGTCGTTTAAGGTCGTGCAATTTTTGTGGAGGGGTCACATACACCTACTGTTTCAAGTATCCCTACAGGAAAAAGTACAGTGGTGTCAGATCAGGAGAACGTGAAGGCCACTTTTCGAAACCGGCATACCCTATACCGTATTTGGTCGCCAAATTTCTTGACGAGGTACTGCTTTACTGGAGATGTCTTATGAGCAGGCGCGCCGTCATGTTGAAACCATATATTCTTAAGATTAAACAACTGCAGGTTCTCCACAAAATCGGGTATTACCTTCTGTAGCAATATCGTGCACCCGTTAACGTGCCATTGTAAAATATTTGGCTTATTATCTTGTTATTGTAAACTGCACACCAAACGTTAATAGCATACCGCATTTGATGTCGAACGTCGACGAAACATTTAGGATTTTCCAGCTCTCAGTAATGGGTGCTTTGCCTATTGTACAAGCCATTCCGTGAAAAGCATGCCTCATCCATCCACATTATATCTGTCAAGAATGCTGGCTGGACCTATATCTGATTCGTGACGAAGTTGCACCATGCATAGCATCGCTCGGCATCCCCGTCCACTAAAACCTGTTCAGGCGTTGGTTGGTATGTATGAGCTGATTCGCTTAGGATTTTCTTTGGATTTTGGGATTCGCTTTGGAACCTGATTCGCTTAGGATTTTCCAAACCTGATTTTGGAGAAACCACAGTGTTGACTGATCTCTCTTACGCAGCATTTTGGATATGCGAGGGCATATGCTAATACCTCATCCGGTTTACTTTTAAAGGCTTATTATTTTTTGAAAATTCACTTGATAAGTAATTTAGTATAGTATTTTACTTTTAGATGTTAAAACCTTTTTTATAGAGTAAATTATATGAATTTTTAAATATTAATAAACTATTTGAAATCCTCTACGTTGCATATAGTGAAAGCTACAATACAAAATGATTCATTATTTTCATTCAAACAAACGATGGCTAATAAATGTAAATTTCTGAATGTTTTAAAGTGATTTAATAAAAACGATTAGAAAATGAATCATGGCTTAAGTCGTGTTTAAATTGTGGTAAACATATTTAAATTGGACATAAGTCAGCCACCATTTTTAAGTAAGTACTTTCGAATGCATTTTTGGGTTTTCTTCTAGAAGTAAGATCCTGTCTTTTTCCTATTAGCAATTATGTTTGCTGCAATATACACTCTGATTAAAACTTCAAGATATCACTTTTCGTTACCGACATCTGGGGTAAATCATAGTGTATGTCAAATTATTATTCATTGAAAGAGGATTCAGGAAAATTACCGATACAGCTAAACTTTTATTGATACCAATAATATCTCTTATTTGAGTTTAAACTTTCTCACAAGATTTAACACTAAAACATAGTTATTCAAAATAAGCTTAAACGCAAAATCTGCATAGCAATGCATATTAATATCTGGAACAAAAGAAAAGTTCATTTAGATATCAGGGGATTTTTCATATGGTTATCGAAAGTATATTGAGTTAAATTAATGCATTTTAAAAGAGGTACTCATAACGATCAACAAGAATAAAATTTGGAATTTATTTTTGAAGGTGGGCATTAATATTGAATTTTGAAAGTATCAATCGATGGTATTTTTTTTTATATGAATCTCCCGCGTTACCATTGAGTCAGACTTCATTTTTCTCAGGGAAGTTGAAACTTCAATTCCTAATTCAACAGATTTGAAAATCATGAACAAGCTAAATTGTCTTTTACTCATTCAATCTTATCATTTTAAGAAACTTGTATAACTTTCTATTCAAAATTAACGTTGCATTAAAACGTATAATGAGCCTTTTTCTTACATTTATTATTGTTTTTGAATTATGAGTTCATAGTTGATTAACAGATATTTGCTATAAATACTTCATTGCATTGTGTATTACATATATATTAATAAATTAACGGAACTTTTATTTTTAGTAATTGTCAGAATTTCACAATAGAATACAAAACTTCATCGAGAACACAGAAAATATATATATAAATGTATTTAATTTTTAGATAAATGATAATATAAATAATAAAACTGCATAAATTTATGATGTATAATAAATAGACATTTCTTTATGTTAAACACATTTTATTTTCTACTAATAAAATGTTGATTAATTATTAAAAAATTATAATGTGCAAAAATACATTTCTCTTATTTTCAAAGCATTTTTGATGCAAATGTTTTATTTTAAGTTCACTGCAGTCTTTAAATATTGCATCAGAATTTTAAATATTAAAAATATATTCCTCAATATTGTGAAATAGAATGGTTATGACCGAAAATATGAGGTTTCTCTCTGGAATTGAGGGAGACATTGATTTCCATCCAAGTGTTTTATCGTTATAAAGTGCCTCTTGCTGAAAAGAGTGCTCTATGTTCGATTTTTCTCGAAAGCTTTCGACTTTATTGAATTATTGCTCCATGAAAATTTCATATCTGCTTTTAGATTTATAGAATTTCATAAGTTTAAAATAAGAATTACTTCTATCAAATCTATTTATATGTTTGTATTTTTATATGCGTTGTTTATGATAGCTGTAAATTAAAAATACGAATTTTAATTTAACTTTACCTATATTCTATATTAAGAAAACCTCCTGCGTTATGTATTACACAAATTTATTAAGATTGATTTCAACATATATTTTATAATGTGAAAATATTTTGTTTAATTGGAAAAGAGAAGGTTGTTAAGCTTTAATGCTAATTTTGGCAATGCTTAGGAAAAACTATATCAATTGAAAAGCTGTAAAGATATAACTAATATTATGTTCACTTGTATTTGAAGAAACTATAGATTCACAAATAAAATATTTTAATTAAAAGTAAATTTAAAATTTTATATGGAAATTTTATATTGATACGTAAACGAAACTTCTAATCAAATACACTGGCATTAGATTCTTAAGTAATTTTTTTAAAATAAAGTTTTCAATGGATTTGATTCTTTATAATAATAGTGTTAATTATTTAAATTGCAAATTAATTCTCAATTTAAGTGGTATTAAATAAAAATCATATTAATGTAAATATTGAATAAATAAATGCATAGTTCAATAAACTGATTTTTTCATTTTTATTTCAAATTAGAAAGGTTGAAATCTTAATTATTTTCAACGACCATATTTCATCGATAATAATACTTAATTTGAAATAGTGAAATAGGTTCTAATAATCTGTCTTATAGATAAAGGCATCTGTATAATAGATAAATTAATCTGTATGATAGATAAGTGTGAATCAAGTATTACAATATAAAAATAGAGTATTCGCTTCTTTTAAAAATTGCTAAGACATTTTTAGAAAGTATCTCTCTGCATAACCTCATTTAAGATTTTCCTCGAAATGTTCTTTACACCAGTGATTCTCAACTTGTGAGGCGCGCCTCCCTAGGGGGGCGTGAGCATATCCAAGAGAAAATGTTATTTAAAAAAATTGATTAAGTGACTGAAAGGAAAGAACACACACACATACAAAACAAAATACATTTCCACATATTAAATAATTAACTTATTAAATTAAAACAACTTACTAAATTAAAAACAAATTTAATAATTATTAGTGACTTCCTTGGGCCTGTCTTCAGAGAAAAGTTTTTCGAAGGAGGGTTTAATATTAGAAATAGACACTCTCAGTTCTTTTTCTATATTTAGCTGAGATCTATATTTTGTCTTCAAAGAAGCCACCGCAGAAAATCCAGTTTCACAAAGGTAAGATGTTGAAAATGGTAGTAGAATGCGAAATGCCCTTGTTTTTAGTGTAGAAAACTCATCATCCACTCCTGCACAAAATTCAAAGAGTGATTTATTACTAAATTGTCTTTTGGTTTCACCGCTTGCCGTGAAGTCTATGAAGGTTTCTTCCTCTTCGATTGAGAGTCATTCGGGAGTATTTTGAAATGGATCCCTCACCCACTTGTAACTTGATATCAGTTTGTCGTCAGCAAGAAAGTACTTTTTAAAATTCTTTACTAGCATTGCTAAATGATTTTAATGGTTACAAAAACCACTTTTACGTGTTGTTCTACAGCCTTGTAAGTTTTAATACAATCATTCAAATTTGCAAACATTGTTAAGTTTTCTTGCTATAAATTTCTGCTCCACAATTCCAATTTCCTACAAAAAGCATTAACTTTATCACTCGTATCCAATACATGTGTATTTGCTCCTTGCAGTTGAAGATTCAAGTTATTTAATTTCTCGAATATGTCGACCATGTAGCTCAATTTCAACACAAATAAACTATCGCGAAATTTCGCAGCTTCCGGTCTGTTTTCCTCTTCTAGGAAAACGGCGATTTCTTCTCTTAATTCATAAACACGTTGCAAAAATTTCCCTCGTGATAACCATCTTGCCTCGCAATAAAATAGAAACGCTGAATTTTCTGCACCCATGTCTTTACAAAGTGCGGAAAAGATTCTTAATTTCAGGGATCTCATTTTTATATAATTTACTACGGTTATAACCGTAGTTAACACAATATTCAAACCAGGACTCATTTCTTTGGAAGCCAAAGCTTCTCTGTGGATCATGTAATGTGTCTAGATGCACTGTGGCGATTTTTTTTCACAAATGCTTGAATACTTTGAAATCTTCCTGACATAGAACGAGCACCATCCGTGCATATTCCGACGCAATTTTTCCATTCTATGTTTGCCTCGTTCATAAAATCATTTAAGATAGCAAATAAAGCGAGTGCTGTTGCTTTGAGTTCTATTGGTTTGTAGAAAAGTAATTCTTCTACTACTGACAAATCATCACAAAATCTAACATAGGCAATGAAATGAGCATCTTTATTACTATCTGTTGCCTCATCGAGTTGTATTGAAAACAATTTGTAACTCAACTTCGACAAAAGTTGACACTCTACATCTTCAACTATATCAGCAATTCGACGGGTAACAGTATCATTTGAAAGAGGTATAGACTGCATTTGTTTTGCAAAATTATCTCCAAACATAATTTCTACAACATCAATCGCGGCTGGTAAAATAAACTCTTCACCAATGGTGTGAGGCTTTTTACATCTGGCTATTTTATATGAAACTTTGTAAGAGGCAATTAAAGCTTTTTCATTCACAGACAAAGTGTTTTTAAACAATGATTTTTGCTTTTCATATGATTTTAATTTTAATTCGAAGAATTCTCTGGGTTTGTTTACGTACTCACTATGAAGCGTTTCCAAATGTCGATTAAGTTTATTAGGTTTCATGCTGTCTGCCACCAACATTTTTGAGCAAATGATACACAGAGGCCTTTCTTCTTCATTTACTTCAGTACTAGTGAACCCAAAATTTAAGTATTCTTGAGAATATTTTCTTGATTTTATTTTCGGAACCACGTTCATCTGTGTTTTTGTTGATGCTTGTCTATCGTCTAATGCTCGCTTACGCCCGCTGAAAAATTTATCCATGAATCTGCATAAGTCTACTGCCGTGAATATTTAATACGGTGAATTGCAATTACACGAAAATATATATAATATACACATTCAGAATAGATTCAATAGCGATAGAAGGATCGACTCGAATGAGATTGTCTGGAATTGAAATTGGCGTCATAGA